>JANIIK010000926.1:82245-132485 GCA_027704905.1 Muraenolepis orangiensis | reverse complement strand
AAATACCAACTTATCCTTGAGTAAGTAAAGAGTCCAGAAACCATTCTCAGGGGTGCGTGATGTGAAGAGTTCTTTTCTGCTGACAGACTCTCTGGCCACTCCTAACCACCATGTAGTCTTGTCTTTAACCTGGACCTCAAAGTAGAATCTCCCTGAGGAGAAGCTCTGCCTCATAAGAACATTTAGATGCCGTGTAAATCTCTTAGGGTTGTCTGGGAGTTCCTTCCCTACACCTCCATCATGTACTTGTTTCCCATCATCAGAAAGGATGAGCTGGGGATGAGCTGTATCAGGATCTAGAGTCACCTCTACTTCATACTGCTGGACCCTCTTCAGTTCAACACCATCACGCAGCTTCTTCATGTCCATGTTCAGTGTCTCCTCCAGCTGATCCAGGGATCTCCTCAAGGTCCCTACGTATGACAGAGGATGGACCTCCACCCTCGTCCAGTCCCTGGTGTGTGGAGGATTCTCCAGGGATCTGAAGGTCTGGAGGAAGTGGAGGTGGTCATCAGTGTGTGAGAGCTGCTTCACCTCTGAGCTTCTATTGGTCAGATCTTCTATTTCCTGCTCCAGCTCTTTGATGAGGCCTTCAGCTTGTTTCTGTGTGGATTTCAGTTTGTCTTTAACCGTTTGGTTTAAATCATCCCGACACTTTTCAATGCAGCGCATCAGAGCAGCGAGGATCTGCAGACCATCGGCTATCTCTCTGTCTGAGTTTATTTTGCTCAATTCTACTGTGTTTATGATCTCCTTAATCTTTAGTTTTCTCTCCTGGATCATCTGCAGAACATCAGACTCTATCTTCTCCAGCTGGACCATCTTCACTTCATATACCTCCTTTAGAGGTACAACAGGGTGGGACTTGTGGCCTGTCTCTGTACAGATTTGACACACACACACCTGTTCAGTCTGGCAGAAGAGCTCCAGTATTTGATAATTGTGTATCTTACACATCCTGTCTTCCAGACGGTCTATAGGCTCGACCAGCTGATGTCTCTTCAGGCCTGAGACTCTCTGATGTGGCTCCAGGTGGGTGTGGCAGTAAGAGGTAAGACACACTAGGCAGGACTTCACAGCCTTCAGCTGGGTCCCGGTACAGACGCCACAGGGAACTTCTCCTGGTTCAACACAAGGCTGCTGTTTTTCTGGTACAAACCATCTAACCTGATCAACCATCTCTGAAAAGAGGGTATTGACCCGTAGATCAGGTCTTGTGTGGAAAAGCTCGTTGCAAACAGGACATTTGTACTGGACTTTGTCATCCCAGAACTTTGTAATACAGGCTCTACAGAAGTTGTGTCCACATGGTGTGGAAACTGGACTGTTGAACACCTCCAGACAGATGGAACATGAAAGGTTCTCTTCAGACCAGGAAGTGTTAGCAGAAGCCATTCCTAGACACAGACGACATGGTTTATGTATTGAGCAACTCCATTATTTATCTAATTCCATAACGGGAAAAGAGGGTTTAACTTCAAAGTATATAAGCATATAACTCTTATAGTTGTGCTGTTTTGCTCACCTTGTTGTGGTTTCTGTCTGTTTTGTTACAAAACGCGTTGTGTTTTTCTCCTGGAAGAGAGAACTGCTGTGACGTCAGGGACACACACACACACACATGGCTCCGCCCACATCCCATGGCCCCGCCCCCACTTACTTTGGGCGCATTCATGCTCTGTGTTTAGGCTCCACTGACGGTGTGTGTTCTCCTCTTCTTTGTGGAGTTGAAAGATGGTCAATATTTAAAAGACGAGGCTGAAGTGGACAACTTATTCGCCTGCTCCTTAGTCTAATGTATCTGTCCACCCAATGGCTGCAGTAACAACATGTGGCCTGTAGATGGGGCTATTTAGTGACTAATCTGTACTTTAGACAGAGGCCTCTTTGGAGAGATTTCTAAAATGGCTGATCTGCTATGAATACTCTCTATTCAGAAAATAAAACGATGACTGTCCAGTTTGCATTGTGGTGGCACTTTGTGGATAGTTGTCATGACTTTACTGTAGGATATATTATTTAGACTTTATTATCAAGTAAGAGAATACAGTATTAATAGAGATTATATACCTACCTATCTACCTACCTAGGTATATCTAACTACCTACCTATCTACCTACCTAGGTATATCGAACTACCTACCTATCTACCTAGTTATATATAACGACCTACCTGTGTATATCTAATGACTAAAAATTGTACTATTCTACTATTTCCTATTCAACTAAATACATATTGTACTGAAAATGTACCTATTCTACTGATTACATATTTAAATGAGAATGTACCTATTCTACTGATTACATATTTAAATGAGAATGTACCTATTCTACTGTGTACATACATCTACTGATGCCTAGTCTGGACACATCTTCAGTGATGTTCCTGGAATCATAGGACGTTTCGGGTCTCGCAACATCATACGCCCTCCTCCAGGTGACCCAGCCGGGGCTGATCAGACCCCAGCTTGTGTCCAGATGGCTAGCTAGCTACCATGACTCCATGGCTCCCCTCTTTTGAGCCACAACCATCTTGAGGCCCTCTCTGCCGCATCGGTGGTACTGCGGATGGCTCTCCTCTTTCTCACTCCCTCGATGCCTAAACTGCTGAAGGCTCTGACCAAGGAACGGGCTGCGAATCCTCTGCATCCAACTTCCACCGGGAAACACCTTGCTCTCCAACCAGCCTGCTGACAGTCGCTGACCAGTCCTGCGTACTTGGAGAGCTTCCTTTCAAAGGCTTCTTCCAAGCGATCTTCCCACGGGACTGTCAGCTCCAGCAGCACAGCTTGCTTGGTGGAGCTGATCGTGGACTTCAGGAGGCAGAGGGGAGAGCACAGCCCTATCTCCATCGACGGCGTTGCAGTAGAGAGGGTCAGCAGCTTCAAGTTCCTCGGCGTGCACATCTCCGAGGACCTCACATGGTCCACGCACACCACACACGTGGTGAAAAGGGCCCAACAACGCCTGTATTTTCTCAGGCGTCTGAAGAAATTCAGCATGGGCCCCCGCATCCTGAGAACATTCTACAACGGCACCATCGAGAGTGTTCTGACAGGGTGTATCACCGCCTGGTACGGGAACTGCACGGCACTCGAGCGCAGAGCGCTTCAAAGGGTGGTGCGGACGGCCCAGTATATCGTTGGAGGTGAGCTCCCCTCCCTCCTGGACATTTACAACCAGCGGTGCGTGGCCAAGGCCAAAAGAATTATAAAAGACATTGCCCACCCCAGCCACGAACTTTACTCACTATTACCGTCAGGCAGGCGATACCGCAGTATCAAGTGTCGTACAAATAGGCTTAGAGATAGCTTCCACAGTCAGGCCATCAGGCTGCTGAACAAGGGCGTATAACATATAACAATGTATATTTTATTACATTGATTTATATATATATATTGCTCTTTTCTGTGCTGATTTTTGCATTTTATAAATTGCATTTTTATTTTTATTTTATATTCTTTATTCTATTTTTTTTTCTATTTTTTATCTATTTTTATTTTATCTTATTTTATAACTGCTGTCGTCGGGTATTGCACACAAGAATTTCACATCACTGCTTTATACTAAACTGTAAACTGTGAAGTGACAATAAACTTGACTTGACTTGACTTGACTTGGACTCAGACACAAGAACAATGTCTGGTCGCAGGGTGGTGACTGCAATATGGCTGGGGAACTTCAGCTGATGTTCAAGGTCCACCAACAACTGCCAGTCTCTTGCAGACGTCAGGATGCCTGCAGATGTTTTTCTGGCAGAAGTTGGCTTGTCCCCAGCTCTGACAAAGGCGATGGTGTCCTTGGAGTGTCGGAACTGCTTTGACCACGCCAGTCCTGCGCTGATGGCTTCAGCAATGGTCTTCAGGACTTGGTCATGCCTCCACCTGTACCGTCCATCTCCAAGTGCCCTTGTACAGCAACTGAGGATGTGTTCCAGGGTTCCTCGCTTGGAACACAATGGGCATGCTGGTGTCTCTGCTGTGCCCCATGTGTGCAGATTTGACGGGCTTGGAAGCACATCATACACTGCCTGGATTAGGAATTTGATGCGGTGAGGCTCGGCTTTCCAAAGCTCAGCCCAGGTCACTTTCCTCTCAACCGCATTCTCCCATCTCGTCCAAGCTCCCTGTTGCTTCATTCCCACTGCCCATTCCCACTTCTTGTCTCCTCCACTGCTGCTCTCACCTCCTCCTGAACAAGACGGCACCCTTCCTTCCCCCTGGTGTTCATTTGGGGAGTTGGAAAGGATCGTAGCCCAGCTCGACCTCGTGTGACCACTCCCACCAGGCTCTTGTGACGCAGCCAAGTCAAGTCAAGTCAAGTCAAGTCAAGTTTATTGTCACTTCACAGTTTACAGTTTAGTATAAAGCAGTGATGTGAAAATCTTGTGTGCAATACCCGACGACAGACAGCAGTTATAAAATAAGATAAAATAAAAATAGAATAAAAAATAGAATAAAGAATATAATAGTAAAAATAAAAAATGCAATTTATAAAATGCAAAAATCAGCACAGAAAAGAGCAATATATATATATAAATCAATGTAATAAAATATACATTGTTATATGTTATACGCCCTTGTTCAGCAGCCTGATGGCCTGACTGTGGAAGCTATCTCTAAGCCTATTTGTACGACACTTGATACTGCAGTATCGCCTGCCTGATGGTAATAGTGAGTAAAGTTCGTGGCTGGGGTGGGCAATGTCTTTTATGATTCTTTTGGCCTTGGCCACGCACCGCTGGTTGTAAATGTCCAGGAGGGAGGGGAGCTCACCTCCAACAATATACTGGGCCGTCCGCACCACCCTTTGAAGCGCTCTGCGCTCGAGTGCCGTGCAGTTCCCGTACCAGGCGGTGATACACCCTGTCAGAACACTCTCGATGGTGCCGTTGTAGAATGTTCTCAGGATGCGGGGGCCCATGCTGAATTTCTTCAGACGCCTGAGAAAATACAGGCGTTGTTGGGCCTTTTTCACCACGTATGTGGTGTGCGTGGACCATGTGAGGTCCTCGGAGATGTGCACGCCGAGGAACTTGAAGCTGCTGACCCTCTCTACTGCAACGCCGTCGATGGAGATAGGGCTGTGCTCTCCCCTCTGCCTCCTGAAGTCCACGATCAGCTCCTTGGTCTTCTTGACGTTGAGGGCGAGGCTGTTCTCCTGGCACCACTGCTCCAGCGATCCGACCTCCTCCCTGTAGGCTGTCTCGTCGTCGCCGGCGATCAGGCCCATCACTGTCGTGTCGTCAGCAAACTTGACGATGACGTTGGAGCTGTGCATAGCCATGCAGTCGTGGGTGTAGAGGGAGTAGAGGAGAGGGCTCAGCACGCATCCCTGGGGGGCTCCCGTGTTGAGGGTCACTGGCTCTGATGTGGTGCTGCCCATCCTCACCACCTGGCGGCGGTCCGACAGGAGTTGCTCTGCCTCTTGAACTGCTTCCTCTGCCCTCCATGTCCTGCCAGTCCTCACTTGGATCCCTGCTTTAGCCACCTTCGGATCACTTGAGTCCCTGTATTGAACCACTTCTCTGGCTCTAGTTACCTTGAATTCCTCCTCCAAGGATTTGAAAGGCAGTTGCAGCTTGTTGGTGTTCCCGTAGAGTGCAATGCTGCTCAGGCTCCTTGGTAACCCAAGCCATCTCCGGAGGTGGTTGCTGACCCTCCTCTCTAGGGTCTCAACTGTTGAGATAGGGACCGCATAGACAAGGAGGGGCCACAGAATCCTGGGAAGAATGCCATGTTGGTAGACCCAGGCTTTAAACTTCCCAGGTAGGCCTGACTTGTCCACGGATTTCAGCCAGCCATCCAACTCAGTGCAGGTCGACTGGATAGATGTTGTGTCTCTCAGAGAGCAGTCAAAAACTTTTCCCAAGCTCTTGACTGGCTTCTCTGAGATAGATGGGATGGCTGTGTCTGCGATGTTAAACCGGAACTTGTCCACCACCTTCCCTTTCCTCAGCACCATTGATCTGGATTTGGCGGGTTTGAAACGCATCCGGGCCCACTCCACCAGCTCTTCAAGCCCCTTCAGAATCCACCGGCAGCCTGGGACTGATTCTGTCATGACTGTGAGGTCATCCATGAATGCCCTGATGGGTGGTTGCCGTTGTCCGGAATTTGTGCGGGGCCCTCTGCACTCTGGCTCAGCAGACTTAGTGAGCATGTTCATGGCTAGGGAGAACAATGTCACAGAGATAGTACACCCTGTGATGATACCGATCTCCACCTTGTGCCAACTGGATGTTATTTCTCCTGAAGAGACCCTCATCCTGAAATTGCTGTAATAATCAGCAATGAGGTCTCTACACCTGCTTGGGACATGATGTTTTGTCATAGTGAACTGAACCAGCTTGTGTGGAATGGAGCCGAATGCATTCTCCAGGTCAAGCCACAGCACTGACAGGTTGCCCTTGTTCTCTCTGGCCTCCCGAATAAGCTGTGTCACCACACCGGTATGCTCCAGACATCCTGGCATTCCTGAAATGCCACCTTTCTGGACAGATGTATCGATGTAGTTGTTCTCTGCCAGGTAGGTACACAGCCGTTTGGAAACAGCGCTGAAGAAAACCTTTGCCTCAACACACAGCAGGGAGATGATGCGGAACTGGTCTAGCTGAGTGGAGTTTTCCTCCTTCGGGATCCATACCCCTTCAGCCACTCTCCATTGATCAGGGATCCTCCCCCTTCTCCAGAAGACTCGCAAGATGTACCACAGACGCAGCAGGAGTTTGGGACAGTACTTATACACTTTGTATGAAGTGCCACTCGGTCCTGGAGCAGAGCTTGCCCTTGCTTTGCGGACAACCTCCCTGACTTCCTTTAGCTGCAGCTCCGACATGTCGAACTGCACTTCTGGTTCAGGGGGGTCTATGAGGTTGTTACACTCTCCCAACTCCTGCTCTCTTGCGGGGTCGCTGTACGTCTGCTTCAGATGTTGGTCTATGTCATCCTGCGAGGAGGCCAGTTTGCCACTGCGCTTCTGCCCCAGCAAATCCTTAGTGAACTTGAAGGGGTTAGCGATGAAAGCAGCACGTTTACGTGCTCTCTCGCGCCGCCGCCTCCGATGCCACTCGGCCCGGCGGAGAACTCTGATGTTTTTCCGAAGGATGCACATTAGCTGGGCTAGGCCAGTGCGTTCCTCTTCTCCTGCCGCCTTGTACTGGGACTTCAGCACTTTCATCTCCTTTCTGATGTTGTGGATCCTTACAGCTCTTTGATTCTTTGAGTAAGATGTTCCGGAGCTTTTCTTCTCCTCCTCGCCGAACCGTTCAGCTGCGATGCTGACAATGATTGTTGTCATAGCTTGTAGCTTCCTGTCGGCCTCTCCCTTCGCCATTGCCTCCAGAATTTGGTCGACATCGTCATCGAACTGCTTCCAGAGTGAGGTCATGCTAGCTGCAGGCCATTTGATCCGCCTCCTGTCAGACTTGATGCTCGAGGGAGTTGTCTGCAACACTTGGAGGTTCTGGGCACTATGGGGTGACTCCGGGCCTGGCACCTCCTGCGTCTCACCAGGTGTAACACCTGTGCGTTGTGTTGCTTCTGCTCCCAACGGGCACTTCATCCTCGCTCGGTGGATCTTTAAGCCATGGATGTTCTTGCAGACTTTACCGCATGTACACTGCTTGCTCATAGTCGTTTGTGCGTTGCCTGGGTCTGTAACCGTTGTGTCCGTCAGACTGGGGTGCTCATCCTCCCCCCCTCTCGGGCACCCCTGGGGGTATTTTTCCATTAAGTTCATCGTAGCTTGGTTGGGTTCCTCCTCTCAGTGGATGCAGATTGGGTTGCCAACCCTTTCTGCCCCGGTTGCCGTCTCTCCGGGCTGTCACTGACTCTCCAGTAGTCGCCACACTATTCATGGTTGTCATCCAGTCTTTCCTGGCTGTCACTGATCACTCAGGGTATTCGCTGTGTACATACATCTACTGATGCCTAGTCTGGACACATCTTCAGTGATGTTCCTGGAATCATAGGACGTTTCGGGTCTCGCAACATCATACGCCCTCCTCCAGGTGACCCAGCCGGGGCTGATCAGACCCCAGCTTGTGTCCAGATGGCTAGCTAGCTACCATGACTCCATGGCTCCCCTCTTTTGAGCCACAACCATCTTGAGGCCCTCTCTGCCGCATCGGTGGTACTGCGGATGGCTCTCCTCTTTCTCACTCCCTCGATGCCTAAACTGCTGAAGGCTCTGACCAAGGAACGGGCTGCGAATCCTCTGCATCCAACTTCCACCGGGAAACACCTTGCTCTCCAACCAGCCTGCTGACAGTCGCTGACCAGTCCTGCGTACTTGGAGAGCTTCCTTTCAAAGGCTTCTTCCAAGCGATCTTCCCACGGGACTGTCAGCTCCAGCAGCACAGCTTGCTTGGTGGACTCAGACACAAGAACAATGTCTGGTCGCAGGGTGGTGACTGCAATATGGCTGGGGAACTTCAGCTGATGTTCAAGGTCCACCAACAACTGCCAGTCTCTTGCAGACGTCAGGATGCCTGCAGATGTTTTTCTGGCAGAAGTTGGCTTGTCCCCAGCTCTGACAAAGGCGATGGTGTCCTTGGAGTGTCGGAACTGCTTTGACCACGCCAGTCCTGCGCTGATGGCTTCAGCAATGGTCTTCAGGACTTGGTCATGCCTCCACCTGTACCGTCCATCTCCAAGTGCCCTTGTACAGCAACTGAGGATGTGTTCCAGGGTTCCTCGCTTGGAACACAATGGGCATGCTGGTGTCTCTGCTATGCCCCATGTGTGCAGATTTGACGGGCTTGGAAGCACATCATACACTGCCTGGATTAGGAATTTAATGCGGTGAGGCTCGGCTTTCCAAAGCTCAGCCCAGGTCACTTTCCTCTCAACCGCATTCTCCCATCTCGTCCAAGCTCCCTGTTGCTTCATTCCCACTGCCTTGCAGGTTCTTGTCTCCTCCACTGCTGCTCTCACCTCCTCCTGAACAAGACGGCGCCCTTCCTTCCCCCTGGTGTTCATTTGGGGAGTTGGAAAGGATCCTAGCCCAGCTCGACCTCGTGTGACCACTCCCACCAGGCTCTTGTGACGCAGCCTTGCCTCTGCCTCTTGAACTGCTTCCTCTGCCCTCCATTTCCTGCCAGTCCTCACTTGGATCCCTGCTTTAGCCACCTTCGGATCACTTGAGTCCCTGTATTGAACCACTTCTCTGGCTCTAGTTACCTTGAATTCCTCCTCCAAGGATTTGAAAGGCAGTTGCAGCTTGTTGGTGTTCCCGTAGAGTGCAATGCTGCTCAGGCTCCTTGGTAACCCAAGCCATCTCCGGAGGTGGTTGCTGACCCTCCTCTCTAGGGTCTCAACTGTTGAGATAGGGACCGCATAGACAAGGAGGGGCCACAGAATCCTGGGAAGAATGCCATGTTGGTAGACCCAGGCTTTAAACTTCCCAGGTAGGCCTGACTTGTCCACGGATTTCAGCCAGCCATCCAACTCAGTGCAGGTCGACTGGATAGATGTTGTGTCTCTCAGAGAGCAGTCAAAAACTTTTCCCAAGCTCTTGACTGGCTTCTCTGAGATAGATGGGATGGCTGTGTCTGCGATGTTAAACCGGAACTTGTCCACCACCTTCCCTTTCCTCAGCACCATTGATCTGGATTTGGCGGGTTTGAAACGCATCCGGGCCCACTCCACCAGCTCTTCAAGCCCCTTCAGAATCCACCGGCAGCCTGGGACTGATTCTGTCATGACTGTGAGGTCATCCATGAATGCCCTGATGGGTGGTTGCCGTTGTCCGGAATTTGTGCGGGGCCCTCTGCACTCTGGCTCAGCAGACTTAGTGAGCATGTTCATGGCTGAATACATATTTAAATGAAAATGTACCTATTCTACTGATTACATATTTAAATGAGAATGTACCAATTCTACTGATTACATATTTAAATGATAATGTACCTATTCTACTGAATACATATTTAAATGAGAATGTACCTATTCTACTGATTACATATTTAAATGAGAATGTACCAATTCTACTGATTACATATTTAAATGATAATGTACCTATTCTACTGAATACATATTTAAATGAAAATGTACCTATTCTACTGAATACATATTTAAATGAAAATGTACCTATTCTACTGATTACATATTTAAATGATAATGTACCTATTCTACTGAATACATATTTAAATGAGAATGTACCTATTCTACTGATTACATATTTAAATGAGAATGTACCTATTCTACTGATTACATATTTAAATGATAATGTACCTATTCTACTGAATACATATTTAAATGAGAATGTACCTATTCTACTGATTACATATTTAAATGATAATGTACCTATTCTACTGAATACATATTTAAATGAGAATGTACCTATTCTACTGAATACATATTGGAGAGAAAATTCCATGGAAAAGTCACAGATGTTGTGTCCATTTTTATTGAAATCAGAAAAGTGTAAAAACATTTGATTCTGTTTTATGTCACATGGTTCAGAAGAATAAACCTCAAGAAATATATAGAGATTATGAAATCAGCCAATCAGGCAAATAGTGTTCTCCATTCTTCAGCATGTAATCTTGAGAGAGAGAGAGAGAGAGAGAGAGAGAGAGAGAGAGAGAGAGAGAGAGAGAGAGAGAGAGAGAGAGGAGAGAGAGAGAGAGAGAGAGAGAGAGAGAGAGAGAGAGAGAGAGAGAGAGAGAGAGAGAGAGAGAGAGAGAGAGAGAGAGAGAGAGAGAGAGACATAGAGAGACATAGAGAGAGCCTGGGTTCCATTAAAAACACAACCTTGGTTCCATTAAAAACACAACCTGGGTTCCATTAAAACACCACCTGGGTTCCCAAAAACACTACCTGGGTTCCCTGAAAAACACCACCTGGGTTCCCAAAAACACTACCTTGGTTCCCTGAAAAACACCACCTGGGTTCCTTAAAACACCACCTGGGTTTCCAAAAAATCACCACCTAGGTTCCTGAAACACCACCTTGGTTCCCAAAAGACCACCTGGGTTCCCAAAAACACCACCTGGGTTCCCAAAAACACCACCTGGGTTCCCAAAAACACCACCTGAGTTTCATTTAGAACGCTACCTGTGTTCCCCAAAACACCACCTGGGTTCCCCAAAACACCACCTGGGTTCCCAAAAACACCACCTGGGTTCCCTTAAAAACACCACCTGGGTTTCCAAAAACACTTCCTGGGTTCCCTGAAAAACACCACCTGGGTTCCCAAAAACACTACATTGGTTCCCTGAAAAACACCACCTGGGTTCCCAAAAACACTACATTGGTTCCCTGAAAAACACCACCTGGGTTAAAAAATAATAATAATAATATTATAGATTATTATAGAATAATAATTACTCATTTTATGTATGTTTGTGTTTAAAATGCACAATAACGTTAATATAGCAAATATAAATCATTGTTGTGCGTGCTATTCTCCCCCCTCGTTTGTCATTGACGTCACTCTCATACAAATCTGGTACCTACCTCCAAACCTGGGCGCACGGCGGTGCGCCCAGGATCTCCGCGTCACTGCGCGCAAGCGGCCAATGAAAATGGATCAAGCAATTAAATGTAGCCTATCAAGGGTCCTAAATACGATCTGTGGGAGTGCATTTCATTGCGCCCGAACAAAGAAACCAGTCACGCATGCGCGACTCAAATTGAGTGGCGCATGCGTGAGCAAATTGAGTGGCGCATGCGTGAATGCGTGAGCAAAGAAAACCAGTCACGCATGCGCCATTCAATTGTAGCCTAGTTGAACCTTATTTGTAAAGCCTGTACTGCTCTGCTCTCAGTTTGCGTCTTGCTGTCTGAGGAGAGGTACGTTTTTGTTGTCCCGGTTATAGTTTTACATTTATTTTTATTGTGGACGATGTAAACGTAAAGTAAAGGGGATAAGAAATGTTGGTCTTGCTGTATAAACATGCAGCTTGTGTCATTTGTATATAAATGGTGTGGATTGGGGTTTTGTAAGTTTATCGTGGACACGTGCTTCCCCAATGCTAGCTACAGGGTCCTCTGTGTGTTTGTCTGCTAATATAGGCTGTGGTCGAATGTATTAAGCATTTGTATTCTATTTAATTAGTTAAATTCAGAAGCATTTGTTAATGAGTCAGTTCGCGTCTTGCTGTCTGAGGAGAGAATAGTTGTATAGTTATAGTTATAGTTGTGTAGTTCTTGTATAGTTAGTATAGCATAGGTACATAGATTAAACTGTATATTGTATAGTAGTGTAGTGTACATAGGAACCAGTACCTTTTTAATTTGTAAGCTTAACATTGTATTGCATTTTATCTCAGGACTTGTATCAGGTCTATTTTATTATCTTCTATTTTGTTCTAATTACTTTTGCACAATCGAATGTAAGACCATATTTAGGTATTATTTTTGATGGCACACTGGGTAGTCTTTCTAATATAAGACCATATTTTTTTGTTATGTTTATTTTCTACTAGTCACCATATAATAAATGTTCTTTCACCATAAGTTTCAAGTTTGTTTATTATTTGTCACAACAAAATACAGAATACTGATTGATTGTGCTACATACAGTAAAAATAAAGTAAAAAAAGAAATTAAGCAGTAAGTAAAGGAATGTTCAGTCAATATACATATATACAATACAGAGTAGAATGAGTAACGGTGAGGTTTATATTATGTATAGTTTTTTATTTTTAAAGACCTGTACGACCGTCTCTAACACCTGCGCTTTGTCAGCAAACTGCTGAGCACCAAGCGATTCAGACTCCGCTGCAGGGGTAGCGTCAGGTGAGCTGGAGCCGCCCACCTGGGCAAGACCCAACCAGATGTCCCTCCGCCCCGCAACACAAACATGTCATGGTGCTGTCTTTGGGGATCATAAAGACCTTGTCTTCTATGACACACAACGTGCTTTAACTTTGGCGACTTGCACCCCGAAAGAAAGAAAGAACCAATGATGGTCTCCACTTTGGCTTTTTCATCCAGAGATATGAGGATGTGATTAGATCCTTTGGTAGCGACCACCTCTCCCACAGCCCGCTGACCTCCTCCACCCACACGCCCACACTTGATGTTACCATCTGAACGGCGTGGCGGCCAGTCAGCTTCTCCAACTCCGCGTGGCCGTTGACAACGGGCATAATGCCAGGTGGTCAAACACCACTAACTAACAACAGATAACACTCAACACACACTAACACAACACTACATACAAGACATCAACACTGATAGAAAGAGTCAAAGAGAGAGAACTCACTCAGTACACCAAGAGAGAGAGAGAGAGAGAGAGAGAGAGAGAGAGAGAGAGAGCGAGAGAGAGAGAGAGATTTGATTTCAGAAAAAACGTTATTCTTCAGTAACTTTTATTCTTCTACGTTTTGGACCAGTCAACATGAACACGGTTCAACAACACAAGGACTACATAAGTAGTCACGTCAACAACGTAAACAGTGTCACTAACAGTGTGTATGTGTGTGTGTGTGTGTGTGTGTGTGTGTGTGTGTGTGTGTGTGTGTGTGTGTGTGTGTGTGTGTGTGTGTGTGTGTGTGTGGGGACCCCCTCCCAGAGAGACGGAGAGGTGGGCACGACGACCCCCCACATGAAGGAGCGTCACCACGGGGACCTTTACTGAGACTTTGTTAATACGTCACGTGGTTCGTTGGATAATGTCACGTGGAGGGAGTTGACGCTTATGTCAGCTTTGTACTGTGATTCAATTAGATATGTACATTTTATCACACGACAAAGCTGATAAAAGCATCACTTATATATATATATATATATATATATATATTTATATATATATATATATATATATATATATATATATATATATATATATATATATATATATATATATATTAAAAGCATAGCACCCAATGACCTTGCTGAATGAGTCCATTGAGATGTACTGGCTTAGGAGACTTGATGTAAATCTGTTCTACAGTCTGTGAAATAAACCAGTCGATGGAGTGAATGGGAAATCTCCTCCTCTGCTTGTTTTGTTGTTGATCAGATTCATGTCTGCACCGTTTGGAGGAAAAGTGCGACCCCTGGTGGTCAAAGTAGATCGTTGTTTTACCTCTTCTACTGAATCCATATTGTACTGAGAATGTACCTATTCTACTGAATACATGTTTAACTGAAAATGTACTTATTCTACTAATGACATATTGTAATGTATATGTACCGATTTTATACTGATTACATATTGTACTAAGGATGAACCTATTCTACTGACTACATAGTGTCCTGAGAATGTACCTATTCTACTGAATACATATAATATCCTGTTGATTGACAGGTGAGATGATCAGAGGGGTGGAGTTTCTACCACCATCATGTAAACCTGGACAGAGGATTGGATAGAGAGGCTCACTGAAGGTGCAGCCAGTAGCAGAGTAGATATGAGCCCTGGCTTCCACATCATAGAAGGAGACCAGACCTGCGTCATAATCAACAAACACCCCCACCTTCTGGAGCTCAGCTCTCACAGGGAGACGGACAGCAGGGTTGTCACTAAATACCAACCTATCCTGGTTTCTGAGAACATTTACTTTTTTTCCTGAACAAGACGTCCTCTTGGGTCCGCCCCCAACACCTGGCTCCGCCCCCAACACCTGGCCCCGCCCCCAACACATGGCCCCACCCCCACAGACAAACACTTAACTGACATTTCAACATTTACACTTCAACTTTAACACTCTGATATTTGTTTTGATGTACTTCAAATGCATTCAAGTGTGTTCTCATCTTCTTTGTGGAATTAAAATATGTTGGATCTTTAATAGACAAGAACCAGAGCCTATCTCCCAGACTTGAACTGCACAAAACATCTGAGTCATGTGACTCGAGTCATGTGACTCAGGGTAGGGCAGACGAACCAGACCAACAAGTTCACAATTCAGATACAACAAAGGGGGCGGTCTCTCGCCCCAACAGCAGTGCCTAAATAAACTGTACAACTGTACTAAACTGTCAAGTAACTAAGTAAATGACTATTAACACTGACACGTGTAACGGTCGTGGAAAGTACGTGATCGGGGACGACGACAGACTGGTTCTCAAACTTTATTTTCCCGTAGCAATGCAAAACCGCAACACAATGTTTAATTGTCCCTGGCGCCACGCTAGACCACAGGGAAAACAGCGAAGCGCCATTACACAATTCGCGCCAAAAAGCATTGAACTAAAACAGTGACTAAACCCCAAAACAATGCAAAACAGCATGAACAACACATGAACAATCACAATGAACAATTTGTATCAAAAACAACAACATTAAAGTTAACACAATCACGAACACACTCAAACACCCCCAAGACATATTTCCCCACGACTTACCCGTAGCAATGCAAAACCGCAATGCCAGGGGAAGGGGAAGGAGCTACGGAAACCCAGGAGGTACAACCAATCGGGAAATACACAGAAGGCGTTTCCACAGGAAACATTGATAAAATACAACAAAATAAAAACAACTCCTTTAAATAAAATTCACAGACACTCAACAGAATCATACACAGGTTGGAAATACTAATTACCAAAAATGCATTCCCAACTCTGTTACACCCACCCCCACTGAATTTTATCAAATTGAAGCACCAATTAGTTTGCACAAAAAAAAATAATAATAATACTAAAGTAACAAGTCAAGAAAAACCAACACCAAATGTATCCCATAAGGATGAAGTGGTATGAGAGCTTTGCTTAACCCTCAATCCAGCGACTGGCAACAGGGTGCCTTGTACACCCCACATGGCCCTAACACAATACATAATGAAAGTACAAAATATAGTGCAACAATTTAAACGGTGACTGTACCAAAAACCAAATTCAAATAAAAAAATAATGCCCATTAAGGCATCCGGATAGAGTTTTTAGGCAACAAGAGCCTCAAACACAGCCCTACAAAAGACCCCAACATCAAACTCATCTCGAACAACATCCTGCCTGTACATAGTTTGTATGAGCCTGTTAACGGGTTTTACTAAACGACCCAATCTAGTCCTAAACAGTGTCCGTGCATTTGAATGACCACAATGTGTGTCAGAGTCTTGGTCAACAGTATGCAGGTCGCCTGATCGCTCAGTAGTCTGTGTCACAGTGTCAAGAACAGGGTCTGACCGTCCCACATGTCCGGAAGTGTCCACAGTCGTCAAACCGCTAGAGTCAAAAGTCACCGACTTGTCAGTCATGTGGTCACCGGGTGAAAGCGAGGCATTCCGGGGGTCAGTGGTCACACTCATCACATCCCCCTCCGACAGACTTGGAATAGACAACTGTGTTATCCATTCCACGGTTCTCATCTCAGAATCCACAGGTTCCGGATCAGTTAAGGGGCCCTGTCTCACAGTCACAGGTGAGTTACTGCCCCTGACAACGTTGAGGCATCCATTAGTCCCAACCAGCGTCTCGCCCTCTCTCTCAGACAAGGCCTCTCCTGCCTGTCCAACCGAATCAGTTCCCAGGGTTGAGGAATCATCCAGCACGGATGAGACAAGAACGGACACGTCACATGTGTCATCCAGAGGGAGGAAATTGACCAGCATCAGTAAATTTCTGTGTATCACCTTCTCCCGTCCAGTGATTGTGTCACGAATCCTGTATGTGCGTGTCCCTGCGTTCATTTCCACCACAGTGTAAATGACTGACTCCCACCGATCAGCAAGCTTCCTTTTTCCCCTGTCTTTTTTGTTGGCCAAAAGCACTCTATCACCAACTTCAATTTCAGATCCCTTCACTTTTCTGTTATATAGCTGAGCATGTCTATTCTGCTCCTTTGTAGCATGACCTTGGGCAATCGCCATAGCTTCCTTTAGGTCATTGGTGAGACATGCCACATACTTATCATAGCTTGTCACCGCAGAGTCATTGAGGACAGTATGAAAAAGAACATCAACAGGTAGACGGGGGACCCGGCCAAACATGAGGTAAAAGGGGGGGTAGCCAGTTGTCTCATGGGCCGTGCAATTGTACATGAACGTCAGAGTCTGCAAGCGCCGCGGCCAGTCAGCCTTCTCTTCAGGGGGCAAGGCGCGAATCATGCCACCCAAGGTTCGATTGAATCGTTCCACACTCCCATTCCCCATTGGATGGTACGGTGTTGTGCGTGACTTCCTAACACCCGAGACTCTGAGAAGCTCGCTTATCAGTAAACTCTCAAAGTTCGCACCCTGATCACTATGGATCCTTTCAGGGAAACCATAGACACAAAAATACCGGTCCCAGAGAACCCTTGCCACCTGCTTAGCGGTCTGGTCTTTGCAGGGAAACGCTTGAGCCATCCTCGTAAAGTGGTCTGTAATCACCAAGACATCAACAGACTTGTTTCTGGAGTCTTCGGCTGACCAAAAGTCAATACAGACTAGCTCAAGTGGCCTGGTTGATGTTATACTCTCCAGAGAAGCCCTTCCCTCAGGCTCAACTGTTTTGCTGACGATGCATCGCTGACAATGACGAACATAATCCCTCACGTCCCTGTCAAGGTTAGGCCAGAAAAACCTCTGTCTTGTCAAGCTCAGGCTTCTGAACTGACCCTGATGCCCAGCTCCATCGTGAACTCCATGCAGCACCTCAGTCCTAAGAGAGTCAGGGACAACATATTGGAAACGCCTTGCCCTAGTCTTCTGATCCCTTGAAACCCTGTACAGCACACCACCGCTCACAGTGAGCCTATCCCAGTGTTTCAAGTATCTTGTGACAGAGACTGACTCTTTAAAACGTTCTCTCCTAGAAGGCCTACGACGCCTCTCAACATAGGACAGGACGCGAGATAGAGTCCTATCCTCCATCTGCTTGTCACGGAGTTCCTTTTCGGTGTAAGCAGGCAAGGCGTCCTGCCCAGGTGGAGGTAAGTACTGCAACGCCCCAACAGCACGAGCCCTCGGACCAGCGTCCCACTCGATATGCGACTGCAGTGTAGTAGACACCTCCTCCATTTCCACAGACTGAGTGTGCATACGAAGAGGACTACCTGTAAACTGGCCAGTGTCACTCTCTAGGAAAGGCTTTGTGCGACCACTGGATGAGCGGAAAGCATTCTGTACAGAAGTGCCTGACATATCCCTGACCTCAGTGAGTAGACCTGCATAGGGCTCAGCAAGCAGCCTGCAGCCAACACCCTCCTTGACAAACGGCACACGACTCAGAGCATCAGCCACAACGTTCTGCGGACCCGGGACATACTTTATGTCAAAATCGTAACTCGCCAACTTACTCACCTAGCGCTGTTCACAACAGTCGAGCTTCGGCTTTGTGAGGATGTGAGTCAATGGGTTATTGTCCGTCCAGACTGTGAATCTGTGGCCTTTCAGCCAATGACTGAACTTGTCACAGACTGACCACTTCAGCGCCAGAAACTCCAACCGGTGAGCTGGGTAGTTCTTTTGGGAATGAGACAACGACTTGCTGGCAAAAGCGATGGGTCTAGCTCGTGCCTCACCCTCCTGCACCTGAGATAAAACAGCACCTATGCCATCCAAGGATGCATCTGTTGAGAGCATGAAGGGAAGAGCAAAGTCGGGGTGAGCCAGGACAACACTGTGAACCAATGAAGCCTTTAGCTTCTCAAAAGCCTCTTCCTGCTCTGGCGTCCAGTCAGATGCATGCAATTTCTTGGCCCCTTCTCTTCTTCTCACCCTTCAACAGACTAAAGAGTGGCTTGGCGATGGCAGAGTATCGGGGAACGAAGTGTTGATAGTAATTGACCATCCCCAAAAATGATCGTATCCGCTTCTGGGACGGTGTCACACCGTCGGGCTCCATGAGGTCGGTGCTCGTTATGTTTGTGATGCTATCCACCTTACAAGGGTCTGTCGAGACACCAGTTTCGTCAATTATGTGACCAAGGAATTTCACAGACCTTCTGAGGAAGAAACACTTTTTGGGGGCCAACTTCATGTTATGGCTACGCAGCCTGTCAAACACCATCTCCAAGCGCAGTAAAGCGGTCTCCACATCAGGTGCAAACACTAGCAGATCATCTAAATAACAAAGTAAACTAAGATAATTTTGATCTCCGAAGATACTGGTCATCATGCGCATAAAGCTCCCAGGGCTGTTGCAGAGGCCCTGCGGCAAACGGTTATATTCAAACAGGCCCATGGGAGTGGTGAAGGCGGAGTACTTCCTGTCATCCTCATGGAGCGGCATGTTGTAAAATCCGGAGGTCAAATCCATCGTGCTAAAAAGGCAATTGCCTCCCAGTGCTGCCAGACAATCTGCCTGATGGGGAAGGGGATGAGCATCCTTCAATGTCCTCTTGTTCAGCCAGCGAAAGTCCGTACAGATGCGGAGATCACCATTTTTCTTCCATACCAACACCAAAGGTGATGCATATTCACTGGTTGACTTTCTGATGATCTCCTTTTCCTCCATCTCACTTAGTACCTGGCGCAGCTTTAGGTACTGGGCTGGGGGCACTCTCCTGTATGGGAGCCTGAATGGTCTGCTGTCCGACAGGTGTATGCGGTGCACAAAACCCTTCGCTTTCCCACAGTCAAGATGGTCACGAGAGAAAACATCCTCATACTGCAAAACAAGGTTAGCCATCCTTCTCCTAAAATCCTCCGACACTTCACATGACTCAACATCGACATTAGCGAGCCCAACTGAATCAAGCTGTTCCCTGGCAGACTTTGCATCAGCAACAGGTGGCGCAGCTGATTGAGTGCAGCTGACCAGTGGAATAATTGAGGACTCTGCAACATCCATGTCCTCAAGTGCTACACAGGAGTAGACATCAGCCAACTTTGAATTGCGTCTCAACAGCACAGGCCTGTTAGTTGTATTGATGAGCTTTAGTGGGACCCATTTGTCTCCCCACAGTGGGGTTACAATCTTTGCGACCAAAATACCCCTGGGAGCTGAGCGGGAGGACGTGGGCTCTGTCATGACAGTGCTGCCTGGGGAAATAGCAGTGTCTTTGGGCAGTTTCCCCCAGATTAAATATTCACGGCCAGGCTCGAGGCAGGTAGCTGAATTACACCTGACTGTACCGACCTTGTCAGGGACATCAACACCTTTCCAGGGGCTCAGGCCAGAGAGCATGGATAGGAAACGTTCAGTCTCCGGGTCTCTGGTTGTGCAGGGGCCGGACACTGTCCTCCAGTAGGAGTCACACATCTTAGACTGACGCAGTATGTGTTTTATAACATTAGTCCCCAGTATCAGGTCATCATGCTGTCCCGAAACAACAAGCGTGGGAACCAACATCTTGCAACCATACACTTCCATCTCCACTTCAAAAGCACACTTTGGCTTAACACGAAGTCCGCCACATCCGACAAGCACCACATTCACATCCATCTTCTCTAGGTCAGTTATCGCTCAAGTCTCTCTCAGTCTAAACTCAGTTTTCTCACTGATGCTGCAGGCCATTGAACCACTATCCAACATTCCGCCCACTATCAATGTCTCACCCATCGCCACGGGTGTGTAGAAAAGACTGTCGCTATTACCAACTCGGTGAACATTTTGATACACAACTTCAGAATCAACACACGAGTCTTTCGCAGACGTGTAACTAGTCTCGGCATCAGACATGTCGTCAATTTGGGAGTTTGTGCCTCGACCTGTACTGTCCCCCTCCGAATACAGGTCGGCTAGTTTCCCTGAGGCTGTGGTTGGGAAGAATCATTTGCAGAGCACTCCAGCCTGGTGTGACCTGGGGCGAGGCACGCAAAACACAGCCTTTCAGACATGCAGTGTGAAATGGTGGTGTGGCGTGGGTCATTACACACCCTACAAACCGCCTCCCTGGGACGTCGCTCACGAGGTGCACGCTGGAACCTCCCACCTCGAGCTGGAGGAGGACTATTACGGTGCTGCAACTTCTCCACCATCTCCTGAAATATGTCGACCATACGGGTGAGAAGTTTCTCCTCCGACTGTTGGAGATTTTGAGCCACAGCCGGTACGTAGGTATGACTTGGGGTACGGTGGGATCCACCCTGAACTGGGACAAACGCTTGAGAGGGGTTTGGAGAATGACCCGCATGGGACTGGTACTGGAGAGAGGAAGGTTCGGGATTTTGAGCGTGGTACTGCTCAGACATTGCCAGGCCCACTAAAGGCGTACTGAGCTGCTCGCAGGCAACAGTGGCGATGTGGCTCTTTATCTGGGGAGCAACAGCGGCTCTGCTACTAGCCCTTAACTCTCTCTGATAGTCATCGATCCTCACTTGAACATCCCGTGAAGTCCACTCGTGAATTGGCTTACACTTAAAGGTGAAGGATAACTCCGGGTCAGGACAGTGTTTGACGAACATGAGAGCCGCTTCTTCAGTCATGTTCTCTGTACGTTTCCCTTGTCTGTGCAGGCCCTCAAGAGCTAGGTCTGCCGCATTGTTTAGTCTAATCCAGTAGTCAACTGAATTCTCACCACGCTTGGGAAGAGTGGCATAAAAGTCAGCGAGAGGTAGACAAGAGGAAGTATCACTAAAATAGTGGAGGAGAACATTGTACACAATTTCAGGCCTCTGTCTAACGTCACGTGCCGGATCACTACGCAAGGCAATCTTCACAACGTCTCTAGCCTTGCCCATTAAATGGCTCATTATTTCCTCTGCTTGTTCATGCACAGGAACAAGTTGCTTTCGAAGATAAATCTTAGTGACCTCAATCCAGTCCTGGACCGAGTACTTATCCGTGCTGTCACCTCTAAATGTCTGAAGTCCCCTATCGGATTTAACCTGGACAGTCACACGTGGAGGGTCAAGTCTGTCAACGTCACAGTGTGTGTTCTGTGTCTGTGTGGTAGGAGTATTCTGGTGGTCACTAGTCATGTTTACTATACCAGCTGACATCAACTTTGCTACAATGGATTCACCAATTTGAGCACCTAATTGCCCTACCATGTCCGTGAGCTGGTGAATGGCGTCATTATCACTGCTAGGAGTGGACGTGCGGGGACCTTCCCTCATGATCCCACCCTCAGGAGCACAGGTTGGGCTGTGGTCCAACCCTGTATCTGTACAACCATCAGATATGTGCATTGGATGTCCCACACCCCGACTAAAACCAATATCACTGACACCCAACAAACCCCTGCCCCTACCCCTACCTTTCGACAGACTATGACTAGCAAACATATCCATCGATACTTTAGCAGTTGCCCTCAACTATCAAAATAACCTGCGTTGTGTACATTCATATGGAAGTAGATTTAAATAAATAAATAAAATTGACAAAAAGCTAATTAAACTGGAAGAACAAACCAAAAAAACAATATAATAGTGATGGATCTAGTTACAATTATAATTTTTTTCTTTTTTTTTATATCCAGTCGTATATATATACCGTAGAGTGAAACGTAGTACAACAGCATCCACAGCGACGAGCATCAAGCTGGTCTGAAGATCCAAAAGGTCACGGCACCAGTGTAACGGTCGTGGAAAGTACGTGATCGGGGACGACGACAGACTGGTTCTCAAACTTTATTTTCCCGTAGCAATGCAAAACCGCAACACAATGTTTAATTGTCCCTGGCGCCACGCTAGACCACAGGGAAAACAGCGAAGCGCCATTACACAATTCGCGCCAAAAAGCATTGAACTAAAACAGTGACTAAACCCCAAAACAATGCAAAACAGCATGAACAACACATGAACAATCACAATGAACAATTTGTATCAAAAACAACAACATTAAAGTTAACACAATCACGAACACACTCAAACACCCCCAAGACATATTTCCCCACGACTTACCCGTAGCAATGCAAAACCGCAATGCCAGGGGAAGGGGAAGGAGCTACGGAAACCCAGGAGGTACAACCAATCGGGAAATACACAGAAGGCGTTTCCACAGGAAACATTGATAAAATACAACAAAATAAAAACAACTCCTTTAAATAAAATTCACAGACACTCAACAGAATCATACACAGGTTGGAAATACTAATTACCAAAAATGCATTCCCAACTCTGTTACACACGCTACAATATCAATGTGAAGTAATTTGCATAAAATGTGCATTTTTTTTTTGAAAAAAGTATGTGCGTGCGTGGATGACAACGCAGACGCCTCGTGGTTCGTTGGATAATGTCACGTGGAGGGAGTTGATGCTTATGTCAGCTTTGTACTGTGATTAAATTAGATATGTACATTTTATCACACCACAAAGCTGATAAAAGAATCACTTATATATATTTATATATATACATATATACATATATATATATATATATATATATATATATATATATATATATATATATATATATATATATTTTGATATATTATTGATATTTATATATTGAAAAGCATACCACCCAATGAACTTACTGAATGAGTCCATTGAGATGTACTGGCTTAGGAGACTTGATGTAAATCTGTTCTACAGTCTGTGAAATAAACCAGTCGATGGAGTGAATGGGAAATCTCCTCCTCTGCTTGTTTTGTTGTTGATCAGATTCAAGTCTGCACCGTTTGGAGGAAAAGTGCGACCCCTGGTGGTCAAAGTAGATCGTTGTTTTACCTCTTTTACTGAATCCAAATTGTACTGAGAATGTACCTAATCTACTGTAAATACATTGTACTGAGAACATATATATTATACTGTATACACATTGTACTGGGAATGTACCTATTCTACTGAATGCATATTTTACTGAAAAATTTCCTTTTCTACTGAATACATATTGTCGAGTAAATTCCACAGAAAATGGCCCCATTTTTTTGAACATTTTTATTTCAATCTGAAAAGTGTAAAAACATTGAATAAATTGCTAGTAAATGATTAACTAATATAAATGTTTAGTTTACCAATATATAAAATATATATAACAACGCGTTGTGTTTTTCTCCTGGAAGAGGGAACTGCTCTGACGTCAGGGACACACGCACACACATGGCTCCGCCCACATCCCATGGCCCCGCCCCCACTCTTACTTTGGGCGCATTCATGCTCTGTGTTTAGGCTCCACTGACGGTGTGTGTTCTCCTCTTCTTTGTGGAGTTGAAAGATGGTCAATATTTAAAAGACGAGGCTGAAGTGAACAACTTATTCGCCTGCTCCTTAGTCTAATGTATCCGTCCACCCAATGGCTGCAGTAACAACATGTGGCCTGTAGATGGGGCTATTTAGTGACTCATCTCTACTGTAGACAGAGGCCTCTTTGGAGAGATTTCTAAAATGGCTGATCTGCTATGAATACTCTCTATTCAGAAAATAAAACGATGACTGTCCAGTTTGCATTGTGGTGGCACTTTGTGGATAGTTGTCATGACTTTACTGTAGGATATATTATTTAGACTTTATTATCAAGTAAGAGAATACAGTATTAATAGAGATGATATACCTACCTATCTACCTACCTAGGTATATCTAACTACCTACCTATCTACCTAGGTATATGTAACGACCTACCTGTGTATATATAATAACTACAAATTGTACTATTCTACTATTTCCTATTCAACTAAATACATATTGTACTGAAAATATACCTATTCTACTGATTACATATTTAAATGAGAATGTACCTATTCTACTGAATAATTATTTTAATAAGAATGTACCTATTCTACTGATTACATATTTAAATGAGAATGTACCTATTCTACTGATTACATATTTAAATGAGAATGTACCTATTCTACTGATTACATATTTAAATGAGAATGTACCTATTCTACTGAATACATATTTAAATGAGAATTTACCTATTCTACTGAATACATATTGGAGACGTTTTGTCCATTTTTATTGAAATGAGAAAAGTGTACAAACATTTGATTATGTTTTATGTCACATGGTTCAGAAGAATAAACCTCAATAAATATATAGAGATTATGAAATCAGCCAATCAGACAAATAGTGTTCTCCATTCTTCAGCCTGTAACCTTGAGAGAGAGAGAGAGAGAGAGAGAGAGAGAGAGAGAGAGAGAGAGAGAGAGAGAGAGAGAGAGAGAGAGAGAGAGAGAGAGAGAGAGAGAGAGAGAAACAGGGTACAAGAAAGAGAGAGAGAGAGAGAGAGAGAGAGAGAGAGAGAGAGAGAGAGAGTGAGATGATATTCCAAAAGCTGTGTGTGTGTGTGTGTGTGTGTGTGTGTGTGTGTGTGTGTGTGTGTGTGTGTGTGTGTGTGCGCGTGACCCCAGGTTACTGTACTGGGAATGTACCTATTCTACTGAATGTATATTTGAAAAAAAATGTACTTTTCCTACTGAATACTATCAGTAGGAAAAAGTACATTTTCAGTGGTGAAGCATCAGGGCCTTCAAGGTATTCAGAGAAGACCCTGGAACCCTCAGGTGAAACAAAAAAAATCTAATTAATTGTATTAATACCATTTTATAGAATAACAAAACAAAAATGAATTGTATCTGTGTTGTTGATCTGTTATATTAGAGTGTTACATTGATTTGTATGTCTTTCTCGGTCCATGCACTACACATTTGTACGCTAGAAGGTCCCGTTTGTTCACTTGCTCGAGACAGAGCTTAGTGCTACGTTGGTTTTTTTTGCCGCAGTGTTGCGTCTCGTTGAGCTGGTTGTTGCATTTTGTTTCCACACACTTGTTGAATGATTAGTTGATCTTTCTTTGCATTGGTAATAGTCCTAGCTGAGGAGGGCCTGGAGAAGGCCCTGATGGTGTGTGATGATGTAGCGAGCTACAGTACAGGACCAGTACAGTCATTCATCGAGGGACAGGCTAAAGCACTTAACGGGAAAACACTTAAAGTTAAAAGTTTTAACGTAACTAAGAGTTACAAAACAACGATCAATAATCACTACATTTCTCTGGCATATGTCTTGTCATTAGCACTTTCACCTGTCAAAATATCTAAACTTAAAACCTACCGTTATGGACGATAATAAATCAAAACCTAAATTCTGCTATTACGGGTGTTATGTTACATTAAGTGTTTTCCTCTCCATCCATGCCATTATAAAGAAAAGGCTTAACGTAACTAAGAGTTATAAAACTGTGATCAATAATCTCTACATTTTTCTGGCATATGTCTTGTCATTAGCACTTTCACCTGTCTAAACTTAAAACCTACCATTATGGACATTATGTGACATTAAGTGTTTTCCTCTCTATTGAGTAAGTCTTAAAACAGCTTTATGAGAGGAATACACTTAATGTCACATAACTTCCATAATAGTAGGGTTTAGGTTTTGATATTTTGACAGCTGAAAGTGCTAAGACAGAGAATGCCAGAGAAATTGTGGTGATTATTGATCGCTGTTTTGGAACTTTAAGTTACGTTAAGCCTTTTCACGTTAAGCGTGTTAGACTGTCCCTTTAACCGATAGCCTGTGTGTGGTGGTCTGTGTTGGGCTGTTACTTCACTACAGGGACACTGCTTTACAACTATGGTCAACTTGTAAATTGGCTGCGACAATCTTATCTGCCTAAATGAGATAACGCATAAACGCATAAAGTGACTGCCTCCATGACGTCCGACTGACTAGAACAACGAAATGTTTGAATCCTGCTGAATACTTATTGTAATGTATATGTACCGATTCTACTGAATACATATTGTACTGAGAATGTACCTTTTCTACTGAATACATATTGCACTAAGAATGTACCTATTCTTCTGAATACATATTGTACTGGGAATCTACCTATTCTACTGAATGCATATTTGACTGAAAATGTACCTTTTCTACTGAATAAAGAGTAGTAATAGTAAATTCCACAGAACATGGCCCCATTTTTTAAACATTTTTATTGAAATCTGAAAAGTGTACAAACTAAGTGTACAATTATTTTGTGGCACATGATTCACTAATATACATGTTTAGTTTACCAATATATACATTATCATATGCAAATTAACCCTACAATTGTATAGAATGAAACTTTAAAAAAAACATGAGAAAACTTTGAATTGAACATTGACATTGAATAATACAGTATATGCAATCAAGTATAATGGGTTTTATTTTATAAGAGACAGCCTTATTATTATGTCTTCATGAATGGATTATTGTTAAATGACAGCTAACAGTACAATATGAATGCAGTTCTCTCAGATCTCACATAGTAGAGATTCTTATTCAGGAAATCACGCTAGTTGTTTAGGTTGTTTATTTTATTTTGTAATGAAGGTCCTAGTCTGTTTGATTGACAGGTGAGATGATCAGAGGGGTGGAGTTTCTACCACCATCATGTGAACAAGGAGAGAGGATTGGATAGAGAGGCTCACTGAAGGTGCAGCCAGTAGCAGAGTATATATGAGCCCTGGCTTCCACATCATAGAAGGAGACCAGACCTGCGTCATAATCAACAAACACCCCCACCTTCTGGAGCTTAGCTCTAACAAGGAGATTGACAACAGGGTTGCCAAAGAATACCAACTTATCCTTGAGGAAGTAAAGAGTCCAGCCACCATTCTCAGGGGTGAATGTGATGAGATCTTTTCTTCTGATGGACTCTCTGGCCACTCCTAACCACCATGCAGTCTTGTCTTTAACCTGGACCTCAAAGTAGAATCTCCCTGAGGAGAAGCTCTGCCTCGTGAGAATATATAGATACTGTGTAAATCTCTTAGGGTTGTCTGGGAGTTCCTTCACTACACCTCCATCATGTACTTGTTTCCCATCATCAGACAGGATGAGCTTGGGTTGAGCTGTATCAGGATCTAGAGTCACCTCTACTTCATACTGCTGGACCCTCTTCAGTTCAACACCACGCAGCTTCTTCATCTCCATGTTCAGTGTCTCCTCCAGCTGTTCTAGGGATCTCCTTAAGGTCTTTACGTATGACGGAGGATGCACCTCCATCGTCGTCCAGTCCCTGGTGCGTGGAGGATTCTTCAGGGATCTGAAGGTCTGGAGGAAGTGGAGGTGGTCTTCAGTGTGTGAGAGCTGCTTCACCTCTGAGCTTCTATTGGTCAGACCTTCTATTTCCTGCTCTAGCTTTTTGATGAGGCCTTTAGCTTGTTTCTCTGTGGATTTCAGTTTGTCTTTAACCCTTTGGTTGAAATCATCCCGACACTTTTCAATGCAGCGCATCAGAGCAGCAAAGACCTGCACACCATCGGCTATCTCTCTCTTTGATATTTCTTTGCTCAATTCTACTGTGTCTATGATCTGCCTAATCTTTAGTTTTCTCTCCTGGATCATCTGCAGAACATCAGACTCTATCTTCTCCAGCTGGACCATCTTCACTTCATATTCCTCCTTTAGAGGTACAACAGGATGGGACCTGTGGTCCCACTCTGTGCATAACTGACACACACACACCTGTTCAGTCTGGCAGAAGAGCTCCAGTATTTGATAATTGTGTATCTTACACATCCTGTCTTCCAGACGGTCCATAGGCTTGACCAGCTGATGTCTCTTCAGGCCTGCGACTCTCTGATGTGGCTCCAGGTGGGTGTGGCAGTAAGAGGTAAGACACACTAGGCAGGACTTCACAGCCTTCAGCTTGGTCCCGGTACAGACGTCACAGGGAACTTGTGGTTCAACACAAGGCTGCTGTTTTTCTGGTACGAACTGTCTAAACTTATCAACCATCTCTGAAAAGAGGGTATTGACCCGTAGATCAGGTCTTGTGTGGAAAAGCTCATTGCAAACAGGACAATTGTACTGGACTTGGTCATCCCAGAACTTTGTAATACAGGCTCTACAGAAGTTGTGTCCACATGGTGTGGAAACTGGACTGTTGAACACCTCCAGACAGATGGAACATGAAAAGTCCTCTTCAGACCAGGAAGTGTTAGCAGAAGTCATTCCTAGACACAGATGACATGGTTTATGTATTGAGCAACTCCATTATTTGTCAAATTCCATAACAGGAAAAGAGGGTTTAACTTATATTATAGTTTTGCTCACCTTGTTGTGGTTTCTGTCTGTCTGTTTTGTTCCAAAACGCGTTGTGTTTTTCTCCCGGAAGAGAGAACTGCTCCGACGTCGGGTGGTTTGGTTTCTGTGAACATTAACTTTAGTTTCCTGAAATAGGCTTCCTCTTGGCTCCGCCCCCAACAAATGGCCCCGCCCCCACGGACAAACACTTCACCGACCTTTCAACTTTCAGGTTCTTACTTTGGGCTCATTGATTAGATAAGATTTGATTAGATTAGATTCATATTTATTGTCAGGACAGCACAAGTACAGTACCTCAAAAGGAATTTGGCATCTATTTGGCATGCTGTTATATAATGTAGAGTTGTTGAATGATATGTAAATACAGTTTACTAAAAAAACTACTACTAAAAACAGGTATAAAATAACTTATAGAGTAGGTATGACATATGTGAAGAATTATAGGTATACATATATACATATATATATATATATACAAGGTAAGTATACAAGTATAAACAGGTAGTGAGCAGGGGTATGCAGTTGTATCAATAGATAAATATATATACATGTACAGACAGCAGGTACTGAGCAGGGATGTGTAGTCAGTTGAAGATTAATATATATATATATATATATATATACATGGTAAGTACAGTAAAAATGTAACATGACTATCATACAGGTATGTTAACAATAAATATGTATTAACTATTAATATGTACACTTGGATTCTTTGTGTGTTCTTTCCGTGTTTTGTCCCGAGGGTGCACACCCTGGCTTCTTGCTGGGTGCAGGGGGCACCTATTCGCACATGAAAAATGCAATTGTTTTGTATTTTGAGCTGGATTGAGGAGGCCTGTGAGGCCTCTGGTCCAGAGTGGGATTGTGATAAGAGACACACTGATACCTGTTCTTCCACTAAGCACACCTTCTGAGAAAGTAATCCTGTCCAATGTCCCACCCTTCATTAAGGATGATGAACGATCCCGCTTTGGGAAGCTGATGTCTCCCGTCAAAGAAAATTCCTCTCGGTTGTAAATCGCCCACGGTAAAAAAACACCTGCTGTCCTTTAGAAGACAGGTCTGCATTGTTTTAAAGAAGCTCGATCTAGTGTGGAAATTCAGGGTTGATGATTTTGATTATGTTGTGTTTGCTACCACTGACACAATGATTAAATGTTTTGAATGTGGGAAACGCGGGCATATAGTGCGCGATTGTCCAAAAAAAGAAAGGTGGAAGTGCTTATCAACAAGGCTCAGGTTGGGATCGGAATGGTTGGGACGGCTGGGTCTGCCCCCCCCCGCAGCTGATTCTCATGCATCCGTTTCTGACGCGACTGATCCCCCTGCAGCTGAAACTCATACAGCGGAATCTCCTGCATCTGATAGCTGGAATCCTCCTGGTAGTTGATCCTCATGTATCTGTTTGTTCTGTTGCTGACCCTCCGGCGGCTGACCCTCCGGCGGCTGACCCTCCGGCGGCTGACTCCCCTTCACCTCCCGCTGATGAGGGGGTCCCGGGTGGAGTCGCCGGGGATCTTCTCAATGAGCTCGAGACAGACGATTGTGAAGTAGCTGAGCTAACATCTTTTTTTTTTTAACATTTTTAAGTTTTCATTGATGTGTGTTTTTCTGGACATTTGTTTTTTGTTTCCTGAACTTTACTTTCATATAAGCCTGCTGACTTGTGAAAACTGGTTTTTTTTTCTCTCTCTCTCTCTCTCTCTCTCTCTCTCTCTCTCTCTCTCTCTCTCTCTCTCTCTCTCTCTCTCTCTCTCTCTCTCTCACTGTCTCTGTCACTCTCTCTGACCCCAATTTGAGAACAACAGACAGACAGACAGACAGGAAGGAAGGAAGGTATATTAGTAGTATATATGTAAAGCAATCCTCTTGAGGATTTTATTGCATACAAAGTATTGGGTAGAAAACAAGACTTGGACGGTATAATATATGTTATGTCAGCATTTATGATGGTTTCCATAATAGCTGTAGAAGTGTTTGAAGTACAGGTGCCGTGCTGCACAGCAGATAACTGGTTGATCTTCCTGATCAACTAGCTATCATCTTTAGTTATTGATTGATTATTTTCCTTTGTTTTTATTCCAGTCTCTTCCAGCCTTTTCAGTCACATGATTTCACCACAGACAATACGAAGCCCAGCAGTACTTTATGGTACGGATTACCAGGAGGTACTGTTTACTGTTCACTGTTTATGGCAGGTTTGGGTCAAAGTCAAAAGGCTAAGCTCCATGTATAAAGACACATAAAGCCTTGACATTATAGCTTCGACTTTATCAAACCGTTGTTGTGTTATCTTATTTGATACTGTGATATGTATCCTGCCGGCCTCGCCCTGACCATGATAAAGGTTTGAGACGTAGTTAGATGTTGTTCTGTCTCCTCCCTCACTTCCCTCTCTGTAGTCCACTCTGAGGAGAACACAAGCTCAGTATTTACTCTCTAAATGTCCTCTTTTGAACCCTTATAAATGTTCTCTCTTCTACAGGCTGTTTGTTGTTGTTTGTTTGTTTGTTTGTTTGTTGTGTTTGTGCTTTGCAGTCCAGGGATCCTCCTTCCCTTGCATTTGCACTTTTATATATTTTCAGATGACACAACATGCACATGTTTTAAGGCATAAGGTACAGTTTGCTGAATTTGATCAATATACAATATAGTAATATACTGATGCTATAGTAATACATTCCTAGTAAATTCATCTGTTTCCATTCCAAGTTCAGTGTTTCCAGGTTTGTGCTGTAAGAGAGATGTTGGTCTCATAATAACTGATCAAGGATAACTTATTTCAATATGGGAATATGGGTCATGAAATCAATAAGTAATTTCACCGCGTTGAGGGCGGTGACACCCATGGATATAATTGTGTCACCCATGGATCGTAGCTGGCGGAACCACCAAGGGGTCGTCCAAGTGACGTGATTAAGGGCAGGGTTTGTTGAATTATGTCACGTGGAGGGAGTTGACCCTTATGTCAGCTTTGTACTGTGATTAAATGATATATGTACATTTAATCACACGACAAATCTGATAAAAGCATGTATATATTTATATATATATATATATATTAAAAAGCATACCACCCGATGAACTTACTGAATGAGTCCCTCTGCTTGTTTTGTTGTTGATCAGATTCAAGTCTGCACCGTTTGGAGGAAAAGTGCGACTCCTGGTGGTCAAAGTAGATCGTTGTTTTACCTCTTCTACTGAATCCATATTGTACTGAGAATGTTCTTTTTCTACTGAATACCAGTGGCGGCTGGCCCATAGGGGGCGATGGGGCGCCGCCCCCCCCTAAACCACACGCACAAAACAATTCAATAAACAACGCGTAACATAATATGCTTTTCCTAGTACACATATGCCTAGTACACTGCAGCCTTAAGTGCGCATTTGTATGACGATGCTGCTGGGGCGCTTTTCAAATCGCCCCACGGAGGCGGGTCTCTGTAGCAGTTTAGCCAATTGCTGATTCAAGATATAAACGAGTGACATAAAATGTAGCCAATCAGCGTCCTCAAAACGTCTTCCCGTGGGGCGCTTTTCAAATCGCCCCACGGAAGACGTCATTTGTGTGCGTCACAGTGTACTACTAGGAAAAGCATATTATGCTCTGTCTCTGCGGGTACACACACACACACACACACACACGCACACACACACACGCGCGCACACGCACAGACGCACACTCACGCACACGCACAGACGCACACTCACACACACACGCACACACACACGCACACACACACACACACAAATATATGTCAGTGTTTTTTGTCAGTGTGTGCCGATATATATATATTTTTGTTGAGTGATTGATATTGTTTACTTTCATATAAGCCTGTTGACTTGTGAAAAGTGATTTAAACAAGCAGGTATATATATATATATATATATATATATACCTGCTTGTTTAAATCACTCACCAAACTCACCTGTTCAGAGCTGCTTTGAATGTGTTTTGGTGTTATTGTTAACTCGTTGTTTCCTCTTAAATGTGTTTATGTATCCATGTACCAAATAAAGTCTAAAAGAATAGACTGTGTGAAGTTCTGTGGTGCCTTTGAGCTGGCCTTGCGTGGCCATTATGAACGTGATGGACAGAAGGGCGACATTTCAATACAAAAAGTAATTGTATATAATGTAATTAACAATATGTAATTGTAAATAAAATAAATGGTATAGCCCCCCCTGGTGAAAAATGCACCAGCCGCCACTGCTGAATACATCTGAATCTGAAAAGTGTACAAACATTGAATTATGTTGTGATAAATGTTTCACTAATATAAATGTTTTGTTTATAATAATAATAATAATAATAAATTATATTTATAATGCACTTTTAATTTGCATGGGCAAAACTCAAAGTGCTAGATTTGTTTACCAATATATACATTATGATATGCAAATTAATCCTTGATTTTCTTTCAGGTGAGATGATCAGAGGGGTGGAGTTTCTACCACCATCATGTAAACATGGAGAGAGGATTGGATAGAGAGGCTCACTGAAGGTGCAGCCAGTAGCAGAGTAGATATGAGCCCTGGCTTCCACATCATAGAAGGAGACCAGACCTGCGTCATAATCAACAAACACCCCCACCTTCTGGAGCTCAGCTCTCACAGGGAGACGGACAGCAGGGTTGTCATTAAATGACAACTTATCCTTGATGAAGTAAAGAATCCAGAAACCATTCTCAGGGTGTGTGTGATGTGTAACGGGAGGTCTCTAGGACCTGGGGAAGGCAGGACAGGTAAAGTAGGGACTACAGGTAGCAGCGGGCTCTCTCTTTCTACCTCCAGTCCACAGGTGGATGCTGAGCATTTGTTTGCTTGTTTGCGAGTTTGTCACACAGCAAGTGGATTGATTGCCGTATAGGCCCGCTGTTACCACGGTAGGCCAACTCTCCTGTTATGCGATGTAAGATCACCTGTGTTGGTTTAATAAAATGCCTAGTGCAATAATTGTTTGTTTGAATCTTTATTTTTGCCTATAGGCATCTGTATGCTCAACTAAAAAAGCTGTGAAATCCAGCTTACCGCTGGTCTCGGGTGATTTAAAGGTACGGCTTGGAGAATTAATGATTTTATGTTTTAAAATCTGCTTGAATTTCTCTTTTAATGATATGCTTATTTGTATATAGGACAAGAACGATCTCGACGGTCACTGTTTTCTCCTGCATTAAGTATTTTTATAGCAACGGGCCTTTTTGTTTAACTTTATTTGTGTATTTGTATACACAAAATACACAAATTGTATTTCCTTTGCTTAAATAGCACGGTTAATTGTGATGCGCTGCAGCTGTGGGTGAGAATTAACAAGGGGGGCGTGGCCATCCGGTCGTGTGTAGTGTGAGCCAGGAGACAGGAACGTGGAATGTGATTAGGGGGCCTACCTAGCTAGGTATATCTAACTACCTACCTTCTTAGGTACAGTATATCTACCCACCTATCTATCTACCTAGGTATATCTAACTACCTACCTTCTTATGTAAAGTATATCTACCCACCTATCTATCTACCTAGGTATATCTAACTACCTACCCACTTAGGTATATCAAACTACCTATCTATATACCTAGGTATATCAAACTATAGTTATAATATATATATATATATAGTTATTATATAACTATCTACCTAAGTATTTTTCCCTACCTATCTACCTACCTAGGTATATCTAACTATAGTTATAATATATATATATATATATAGTTATTATATAACTACCTACCTACTTAGGTACAGTATATCAAGTCAAGTTTATTGTCACTTCACAGTTTATATAAGTACAAGCAATGAATGAAAATTGTATGTGCAATACCCGACGACAGACAGCAGGTTTAAAAAAAACAGTATAGGATAAAAAGAAGTAAAAAAGTACAAAACTGTATAAAACTGTATAAGTTAAATATATAAAAATGCGATATCTTTATTGTTCTGATGATGATCTATGGTACCTGGTACAAGGATAGAAGAACATTGGTATGTCCCCCCCCCCCCCCCTCTGACTGGATGTGGACTGGCCTGCTGAACCTCAACCTGGGTTTGGGATATATGGGGATTATGGTTCCTCTGTGTCTCTGTGTCGGTTGTAGAAACACACACACACACACACACACACGTACATGTGTTGTTCTAATGTCAACACTGGGAGAGTGTAAAAACGACACATCTTTCTGTTGATTGAAGTACATACGCTCCGCTGTACGTTTTATTGGGCTTCTGAAAGGTTTAGCATGAGAAACCATGAAAGGAAGTGTAGTATAATTGTATAAAAATACACTACAGAAGTGACTTAAGATGGCCATAGGGTTAGCTAAGCAGCTTTTACGAAAATTGCATTTAACATTTGGATTAAGATTAAAAACGAATTTGGTAAATCAAACTATTACTACTTACTATTACTATATCATTTTGTATATTGTCATTGACATTGACTCTGATACTTTTTTTTAACTTTGATGAGCCCTAGAGAACTGGTGCTACATGACCAGAGAACAACAGTTGGAAAAACAGCCCTAGAGAACTGGTGCTACATGACCAGAGAACAACAGTTGGAACAACAGCCAATTATCAAAACTGAATGCTGGTGAAATGGAGGTGAATTGATCATTTACATATACCACCCACATTGTAATGGTGCAAACCTGCATGGTTGAAAACTGGCAATGTATTCCTTATTATGGATCCTGATTTAAAGCAGATTTAATATTACATTCATAATTAAACAAAATAATAACATTAAACATTCAAATGCTTAGAGTCTGATTGGACAGCCCCCCCAGTCTGGCGAAGCTTCTTGGTTTATCTTTAACACCAACTTTGTTATTCACATTATGTCTCCGTTGTGAGTCTTCATTTAAGAGCTTTGCTGTTCAACACAACCACGTGTGTGTGTGTGTGTGTGTGTGTGTGTGTGTGTGTGTGTGTGTGTGTGTGTGTGTGTGTGTGTGTGTGTGTGTGTGTGTGTGTGTGTGTGTGTGTGGTGTGTGTGTGTGTGTGTGTGTGTGTGTGTGTGTGTGTGTGTGTGTGTGTGTGTGTGTGTGTGTGTGTGTGTGTGTGTGTGTGTTTTTATTCTACATGCAAACCATATTCGACAACGCCAATATGGACCACCCCTTTCATCCATCTCAACTTGCTGAGCTAAGCGAGGCGCAGTGTCGCAGCTCGCCAGCAGAGGGCGCCCCGGCGGCGGCTGGGCGCAGTGTCGCAGCTCGCCAGCAGAGGGCGCCCCGGCGGCGGCGGCTGACTGAAGACCCGTAGGCTGAACCTGAGTTTAGGCTACTCGACAATGTGGTGCGGGCGGCCGTGTGTCACACTTCACACAGATAGACCTGGAAGACACTTCTCCTCGACAGGTAGCTTGGACGTCTTGTTATATTATATTCACCCCGTCTGTCGTTCTGTATTCTCTGTGAAACCTTACAGTTAGGTCTGCCATAGGTGCAGAATTAGCCAGTATACTTTATACTACTTTAGTGTGTTTGTGTGTGTGTGTGGGGGGGGGGGGGGGGTGCACGTGTGTGTGTGTGTGTGTGTGTGTGTGTGTGTGTGTGTGTGTGTGTGTGTGACAACAGTGGGGAATAAAGACAGCGTTCGTACCTTGGAGTGATCTGTGATCTTTAATAGCAGCGAACGCTACAATAAATACAAATGTGAGCCTTATTATTTATTATTAATTATTAATTATTAATTATTAATTATTAATTATTAATTATTAATTATTTATTATTTATTATTTTATTATTATATTATTTGTTTCTCGTCTGTGATAAATCCCGTTAAGGGGGAGGAGGGGGGGGGGCTTCCTGTAAATGGTGTGGGGGGGGGGGGGGGGTGCACGTGTGGTGTGTGTGTGTGTGTGTGTGTGTGTGTGTGTGTGTGTGTGTGTGTGTGTGTGGTGTGTGTGTGTGTGTGTGTGTGTGTGTGTGTGTGTGTGTGTGTGTGTGTGTGTGTGTGGTGTGTGTGTGTGTGTGTGTGTGTGTGGTGTGTTGCGTGTGCTTTTGAATATATTGAAATGTTTTATCTCTATTTAATTTGTATTAGCTCTGTTATGTTACAACAAGCAGGTAAAACAGTGTAGAGCTTCCCTACTGTTGATGTCTGGGCGAGCATCACTGCCTCTGGAGACTCAGTTGACCTTTCTGCGTTTTCTGTGAGGTGGGCTCTCTCCTAGTCTCCTCCCTTCCTCTCCTTCTCCTCCTCCTCCTCTCCTTTTCTCCATTCTTCTCCTTTCTCCCCCTGTCCACTCATTTCTCCTCCTTTCTCCTAGTTCCCTCTCCTCTTTTCTTTTCTCCTCCAGTCTTCTCCCTTCTAATCCGGTCCACTCCTTTCTCCTCATTCCCTTTCCTCTGTTCCTTTCTCCTCCTTTCCACTCCTTTCTCCTTGTTCTCTCTCATCCTCTCCTTTCCCCTTTCCACTTCTTTCTCCTCATTCCCTCTTCTATCCTTTGTCCTCTTCTTCTACGTTCTCCTGCTCTCCTCTCCTTATGTTGGACTGAATACAAGTATTGGTTCCATTCATCACATCTACGTTTTGAGAATAGCAATTGGAAAGCAGACAAATGTGTATATTTTCACATATATTTTGAATGAGTTTCCAAAATGGACTTGATTCATCCTTGAGCAATAAATGGTACTGGTACATGACCAGAGAACAACAGTTGGAACAACAGCCCTAGAGAACTGGTGCTACATGACCAGAGAACAACAGTTGGAACAACAGCCCTAGAGAACTGGTGCTACATGACCAGAGAACAACAGTTGGAACAACAGCCCTAGAGAACTGGTGCCGCATGACCAGAGAACAACAGTTGGAACAACAGCCAATTATCAAAACTGAATGCTGGTGAAATGGAGGTGAATTGATCATTTACATATACCACCCACATTGTAATGGTGAAAACCTGCATGGTTGAAAACTGGCAATGTATTCCTTTACGTTCTGAAGAGAAGGGATGGGAAGTTCTGCCGGCTAGTTTAGTCCCAGACGTCCCCGTTGTTTCTGTGACGGTAGCAGAAAGAGTCTCCGCCGGGTACCCAGCCGGGGGGGGAGGCGGCGCCGTGTCTCAGACACCGTGTCTCACCGCGGTCTAACAGGGCTGCCTCGCTAAACCTTAAGAGCCGTGGCTTCCGACCATCCGCTGTACACAACGCCGCACCCAAAGGATCAGAGCTTACAGCGCTTAGCTACAAGCACCTGACTCATTGGAATGGCGTTCGGTGCTTGTAGCTATATGCGCTGTAAGCGGAGTGTTATTCAGTGGGGTGTGTCTAGACCCCGTGGAAACTGGGAAGAGGAGGTTTTAGGATTTTAAAGCCCTGTGTTGACCCTGGAGTTAGCGGTAGTCGGTGTGCGTCGCTGCTTCTGCTTTGATGTTCAAACCCCTAAATGCGTTTCATGAAAAACTACGTTGCTGTGTGTGTGTGTGTGTGTGTGTGTGTGGTGTGTGTGTGTGTGTGTGTGTGTGGTGTGTGTGTGTGTGTGTGTGTGTGTGTGTGTGTGTGTGTGTGTGTGTGTGTGTGTGTGGTGTGTGTGTGTGTGTGTGTGTGTGTGTGTGTGTGTGTGTGTGTCCTAGATGTGAGAGGGAGAGAGTTGGGTCGGTCGAGCAACAGTCCACCATGTCCATCCCCTTCATACTGATCTGGGCGGCCCAGATGTTATTCTCCAGAACTCACGGTACCTGATATACCCTCTACCCTCTCTCTCCTTCTCTCTGTCTCTGTCTTTGTGTCTCTCTCTGTGTCTCTCCTAGATGTATGTATCTATCTATCCATCTATCTTGTGTGTGTGTGTGTGTGTGTGTGTGTGTGTGGTGTCAGGTGTGGTCACGACCCTTGCCAGTGCAAACGTGGTCCCTGGCCATCCCTTCACGCTGAGCTGCAGCGTTGCCACGGCGGCGGGAGACAGTGTGCGTCAGGTGAGCTGGCTGGCCCCGGCCGGGGGCCTCCTGACGGCCTACCAGCCGGGGGACCCGCCCCTCGTCTCGGTGGGGCGGCCGGACGTCCGGCTCGAGGGGGGACACTCGGACACCACCTCCGCGGTCACAGTGGCCGCCGCTGGCCCCGGCAGCCAGGGATGCTACGTCTGTGTGTTCCACATCTACCCCACGGGCCGCCAAGAGGGACGCACCTGCATCACCCTCACCTGTAAAAACATAGACGATATATTGTATACGTAGTATATAGTATCGATATTATAAATATTATATCATATATAATATCATATAGTATATATATAGTATGTATAATATTTATTATATGTATATATTACATAATATATAAATATTATATATACATATGATATATTTTAGATAGTATATATAATTATTATATATATATATATATATATATATATATATATATATATAAATTAGAATATATAATATATATAATAAATGATATATATAATTATTTAATATATATAATAATTACATATAATATAAATGTTATATATTATAGAATAGAATAGAATATATGATATTAATTTGATATATCGAAATATCACATATATAATATATATATATATATATAGTATATGATAGTAATATAATATAATATATACATGTATATAATATAAATATTAAATATATTATTAATATTATATATATATATACTATACATGTATAGTATATATATTAATATAACATATTATATATATTTGTGTATAATTTGATATATATACTGTATATATGTATATATATATTATATAATATTTATATTAATATATATATATATTAACTATATGATATACATATATAAATATATTATATATATATAATATATAATATTATTCAATAAATAAGGTGGTTGTGTTTTGGTTCTCCAGCGACAGTGTTCCTGGAGGGAGGGGGTGTGGCACTGAGTGGAGGCGTGGCCAGGCTGCGGTGTCATTACACCGGGGACCAGGAGAGCGTCAGGCAGGTGGTCTGGAGGAGGTTTGGGGGGGGAGGTGACTCCCCCCTTCTGGCCTCCTACTCCGGAAAAGGCCAGCCGCTGGTGGAGGAGGCTCTGCGGGGGAGAGCCGGCCTCAGTTCCTCCCTGGGGGAGAGCCAGCTGACCCTGGGGGCCTCTACAGCCTCAGGATCAGGGCTGCTACACCTGCACACTTCACACTTTCCCCGAAGGCAGCCGCAGCAACTCCACCTGCCTGGTTGTGTATGGTAGGAACCAGGGACTGATACCCTACTGACCTCCTGATACCCCACTGATGTACTGATACCCTGCTGATACCCTATTGACCTCCTGATACCCTGCTGTTACCCTACTGACCTCCTGATACCCTGCTGTTACCCTACTGACTTCCTGATACCCTGCTGTTACCCTACTGACCTCCTGATACCCTGCTGTTACCCTACTGACCTCCTGATACCCTGCTGTTACCCTACTGACCTCCTGATACCCTGCTGTTACCCTACTGACCTCCTGATACCCTGCTGTTACCCTACTGACCTCCTGATACCCTGCTGTTACCCTACTGACCTCCTGATACCCTGCTGTTACCTACTGACCTCCTGATACCCTGCTGTTACCCTACTGACCTCTGATACCCTGCTGTTACCCTACTGACCTCCTGATACCCTGCTGTTACCCTACTGACCTCCTGATACCCTGCTGTTACCCTACTGACCTCCTGATACCCTGCTGTTACCCTACTGACCTCCTGATACCCTGCTGTTACCCTACTGACCTCCTGATACCCTGCTGTTACCCTGCTGATCCCCTGATACTCTACTGATAACTCTCGCCTAACTCTCTCTCTCCTCTCTCCTCTCTTGCCTATTCTCTCACCTCCTCCTCTCTCACCTCTTATCACCACCTCTCTCCTCCTATCACATCCCTCTCTCTCCTCTTCTCTCCTCCTCTCCCCCCTCTCTTCTCTTCTCTCCTCCTCTCTCCCCCTTTCTCCTCCTCTAGTTCTCCCTGTGCCAGAGATCTCCTCCATCACCGGTCGTCGGGGGTTGTCGAGGCTAACTGTACGACTGACTCGCGCCCCGCCTCCAATGTCACCTGGAGCGTTGCCGGGGACAACCAGACCGCGGGGTCCCCCAATGTGTCCTATGAGCAGCTAGGGGGCGGTATCGTGCGGGTGACCAGCACCCTGCTCATCCAATCAGAGCTCCTCAAGCAGCTGTCCGTCAAGTGTCTCGTTCACCACCCTGGGCTGGACCAGCGCTCGCTGTGGCTGTCAGCGGTGAGATGATATATAATATAAAATAAATCATTGATCATATAATATATCATATATAATGTATAATAGATCATACATAATAGATCAAATATCATACATCAATATATATATATAAATATATATAAAGTGTCATATCTAATATATCATATTCCATATATAAGATCATATTCATCAAAGATCATAGATTACATCATATGTAATATACATAATAGGTCATATATCATATATCGTATATCATTGATTATATATTACATATCATATATATAATAGGTCAGATCATATATCATAGATCATAGATCATAGATCGTAGATCATAGATCGTAGATGGTAGATCGTAGATGATTGATCATAGATCATAGGTGGTGTCACGTGGTGTTTGTTGTAGCGGGTCAAGGTGTTGCCGTGGCGATCACGGTGTCCGCTGTGGTGCTGGTTCTGCTGCTCTGCCTCTGAGTTTGTTTCTGCAGATATTTCTTCTGCGCAGATGGTGAGTCACATGACCCTTTGCTGCAAAATGGAACACACTGTTTGTTAACTGTAATTACTTGAATGCACCGTTTATTAACTAATGACTGTCTAAAACTGTGTATTAACTGTAATTACAATGAATACACCGTATTTAACTGTAACTACCTTGATACACTGTTATTAACTGTAATTACTATGAATACACCGTATTTAACTGTAACTACTTTGAATACACTGTTTATTAACTGTAATTACTATGAATGCACCGTTTATTAACTAATGACTGTCTAAAACTGTGTATTAACTGTAATTACAATAAATACACCGTATTAACTGCAACTACCTTGAATACACTGTGTATTAACTGTTATTACTATGAATACACTGCATATTAACTGATTACTATGAATTCACTGTTTGTTAACTGTAATTACTATAAATACACTGTTTAATAACTAATTACTATGAATACAGTGTATATCAGTGATAATTACTTACTACACAATTTATTAACTCTAATTACTATGACTACATGTTTATTAACTCTAATTATTATGAATATACTGTATTCACAATTATTAATAGTGAGTGACTACTGTACTACAGTAGTCTCTCACTATTAATAAGTGTACTGTAGTACTTGTAGTAGTGTAGTAGTGTGTAGTGTTGTAGTGTAGTAGTGTAGCAGTGCTGTAGTGTTGTAGTAGTGTAGTAGTAGTAGTAGTGTAGTACTGTAGTAATGTCATAGTGTAGTAGTAGTAGTAGTATAATAGGGTTGTAGCAGTAGTGTTGTTGTAGTGTAGTCACAGTGTAGTGTGTAAAAGTGTAGCAGTAGTGTTGTTGTAGTGTAGTCGTGCAGCTAGCTCAAAATACTGCGAGCGCTCTGCCTGTTCCGCGTGTGTACGTTGTAATCACAGTCAAGCTCGTTGCTATGTTGAGTTGTTTGTGATGCTTTGAAAGTAGAGCAATCAGAACATCACAGACCCTCCTCACAATGCATTCTTGCCTCTCAGCTCTGCTGTACTGAAGCAGCTGTGAGACCTTGAGACACACTCGCGCTGGTCTGACCACTGTTGACACATTCAGGTGAGGGCCACCCACACTGACGCCCCCTACACATCCTCCGCCTCCTTCCGCCTCTCTCCGCCTCTCTCTCTCTCCTAATGGTAAAGGTTCTCCCTACTGGACCCTGACTAATAACCTACTCATGCACCCCTCTCCCTCTCCTCTTCCTCCGCTCCTACGCTCTCCTGTTTCCTGTCTTTCCACTCCTCACGTCTTCTACTATCTCTTCCTCTCCGTCCGCATCCTCTCCTGTATTCATACTTCTTGCCTATATCCTTAACCTCTATCGCATCCTCTCCCCTGCACAGTAACAGCCTTCCCAGCGAAACATGTTCAGTAAGTGGTGGTTACACAGTATAAAAAGTGGCCGAGGAAGGCCAGGATGCTCCCACCGCTGTGGTGTGCTCAAAACTCCGGCTGGCACAACCCCCCCCCCCCCAGGGCCCCCTTTTTTTTGTTTTTCCAGGTGTAAAAACGCCTGCTGGTCTATTTGGGTCTCAAGCTGTCAACACATGCAGCTCCAGTCCTTAGCCTCAAGCTACGTTAGCCAGCAGCTACTAGGTTACATCGGGCCAGACAGCTACTATGAGTGGTAGCTTGTAGAGCTTACGGCTCTTACAAATAGCTCAGGTGCTACATGGCTACATTAGCCACACAAGCTACTGTGTCGTAGCAATTATAGCTTTACAGTGTTACATTAGCGAGGTTGCTACAGGGCTACATTAGCCACCAAAGCACTGTAGGTAAGCTTCTAGTTTAGTTACCGTGTTTACAGTGCCTAGGGGCTAACACACAACTCGTAGTAACCCCAGGTTCTAGTGGTTAGGAGTTACAGAAGAGTAGGCCACTGTATGGCTAGTGGTTGTAGCTGCTCGGAAGTAAGCTAGACCAATACACAGCTGCATTTCTAGCCACACAGCTTACTGTAGTCATTATAGGTAACATGTTACAACGGTTACCTGCGAAGATGGTGTTCTAGGGAGCACTACAGAGCTACTTCCAGTAGCTATAGGCTATAGGCTACAGTGTTATAGTAGCCACCATAAATATATCGGCCACGTGGTCTACTGTTAAAGGCTAGGAGTGCTACAGGTCGCTGACATGCAGATCTGCACTTGATGAAACAGGCAGGCTGGATTTCAAGTGCCCTCTTGACATCGAAAGTGAGCTGTATTGAGAATTTTTTCCAGGGGCACATTTGGGCACACATTTGTCTTACAGCGCCACAGGAAAGTCGGGGGGAGTCGCCATATCCGGTCCCAGGACACAAACACACCGGAGGTCAGGGGTGTGAAAGCCCTGGATCGGTCCATGTGGAGCGCTTCCAATTTAACAAAAAACCTGAGCATGAGGATAGTTTACACAGCGTTCTAGGGGGACCCCTGAGTGGTCACTGTCGGTTACTAAAAACGTTTGGATTTTTCCTATTGAAGGCATTCATGTAATCATGCATAAATGGCATATGTTGGCCACGTTAGCTCTAGCTTGGCGCTGTTTGTAAGATGTCTGAAGACGAAAATTCTTCTCTCTCTCTCTCTCTCGTACTCTGTGTTCTCTCTCTCTACTCTCTCTCTCTCTCTCTCTTCACTTGTCACCTCACGCTCTCTCACCTGTGTGTCTCTTTCCTCCAGGTTGAGTGTTCTTGTGGGGTGCAGAGTGCAGGAAACCCGCTGAGACCAGCAAGGGCGGCGTGTTTAACTTGTTCAACAGTATTTGAATGACTCATTTCTCCTAACTAGAATCACAACCTGCCTGGTGTTATAGGAAGTAAGTGATCACTGCACAAGCCTGGGCCTAGGTTTGCCTCATTGAACATAAGTGTCTAGTATGGGCAGGGTGGGAGACAACAGCACAATTATGAAGACAGGCTGAAATGTGTGTTAATCAAAGTCACAGGTGGGATTAAGTGGAGCATATCATTGTATGATAGGTTGGGATAAGCTGTCTGTCTGTCTGTTTTCAGACTTGTATATAATATAAATAAGATAATGATGTTATTAATAATGAAAATGAGCTAACAATATGAATGAATGTTGTTTCCAAATATATCCACTAAAAGTATATCATAGAAATATGACAAACTGAAGAACGTGCTTATCTACTGACTTGTTTCCTGGCTTCATTTCGACGAGGTGATCAATTCATTAAAAATCAGTTCTACATGATATCACGCTCTATGGTGACCCACCCTCTTACCCACATCCCATCATGTGCACCCCTTAAGTCCTGACATTAATAGCTCTTAGCATGTTTGTATATTTCTAGCAAGTGTATATCCTAATGTTGAAACACGCTCTTATCACAGTATTCATCTTGTTAATATGAATACTTGTGAACTGGCTCTATTTTTTATGTTTGCGTACCTCAGTGTTATGCTATTGTCTGCTTCAACAATGTACACCTTGTAAATCGCTTTGGATAAAAGCGTCTGCAAATGCCCTAAATGTAATTATATCACCCAACATATCATGTTTATATTTATTATTTATAAATAGTTTATTATTGTTTGTTGTTATTTTAAACCGTCTCACTTTGAAATGCTAATCCGACTTTAGGTAAAGATGAATATCTACTGTTGGATATTGATTCAAATCTACTTTAGATAGAGATTTTACATACACTTAATAAAATAATCCTCATTATTAAAATACAATATTTCAAAGGAATCTAGGCATATTCGCTCCTTCGCCACCAGAAGTTATGTTATAAACACAGTAGGACTGATGGACCAGAAGTTTATGTTATAACACAGTAGGACTGATGGACCAGAAGTTTATATTATAACACAGTAGGACTGATGGGACCAGAAGTTATATTATAACACAGTAGGGACTGATGGATCAGAAGTTATGTTATAACACAGTAGGACTGATGGATCAGAAGTTATGTTATAACACAGTAGGACTGATGGATCAAAAGTTATGTTATAACACAGTAGGACTGATGGAACAGAAGTTATGTTATAAACACAGTAGGACTGATGGATCAGGTGTTATGTTATAACACAGTAAGGACTGATGGATCAGGTGTTAGGTTAGAGATGGTTATTGTAGGTGTTAGGTTAGCAAATGTTAGTTAGGTGTTAGGTTAGAGATGGTTAGTTAGGTGTTAGGATAAAGATGGTTACGTTTAAGTGTTATTCTAGAGAGGAAGTCTTAGGTGTTAGGTTCAGAGATGGTTAGTTAGGTGTTAGGTTAGAGATGGTTAGTTTAGGTGTTAGGTTAGAGATGGTTAGTTTAGGTGTTCGGTTAGAGATTGTTAGTATACTGAAGGTGTTAGGTTAGAGATGGTTAGTTTAGGTGTTAGGTTAGTTGATAGTTAGTTTTAGGGTAGGTTAGAGATGGTTAGTTTAGGTGTTAGTTAGAGATGGTAGTTAGGTGTTGGTTAGAGTGGTTAGTTTAAGGTTTAGGTTAGAGAGTTAGTTTAGGTGTTAGGTTAGAGAGGGTGTTAGGTGTTCGGTTAGGAGATGGTTAGGTTTGTAAAGGAGAGGGTTTTTGTTAGGGGTTAGGTTAGAGATGGGTATAGTTTAGGTGTTAGGTTAGCGATGGTTAGTTTAGGTGTTAGGTTAGAGATGGTTAGTTTAGGTGTTAGGTTAGAGATGGTTAGTTAGGGTAGTAGAGATGGTGAGTTTAGGTGTTTAGGTTAGAGATGGTGAGTTTAGGTGTTAGGTTAGAGATGGTTAGTTTAGGTGTTAGGTTCGAGATGGTTCGTTTAGGTGTTAGGTTTAGAGATGGGTGAGTTTAGGTGTTAGGTTAGAGACTGGTTAGGTTAGGTGTTAGGTAGAGATGGTTAGTTTAGGTTGTTAGGTTAGAGATGGTTAGTTTAGGTGTTAGGTAGAGATGGTTAATTTAGGTATAGGTTAGAGATGGTTAGTTAGGTGTTAGGTTAGGAGATGGTTAGTTTAGGTTTAGGTTAGTTAGAGCTGGTTAGTTTAGGTGTTAGGTTAGAGATGGTTAGTTTAGGTGTTAGGTTAGAGATGGTTAGTTTAGGTGTTAGGTTAGAGATGGTTAGTTTAGGTGTTGGTTAGAGATGGTGAGTTTAGGTGTTAGGTTAGAGATGGTTAGTTTAGGTGTTAGGTTAGAGATGGTTAGTTAGATGTTAGGTTAGAGATGGTTAGTTTAGGTGTGGGTTAGAGATGGTTAGTTTAGGTGTTAGGTTAGAGATGGTTAGATTAGGTGTTGGGTTAGAGATGGTTAGTTTAGGTGTTAGGTGAGAGATGGTACGTGTTAGGATCTAGGCTGTCTAGGTGTATGAGGGTACTTACCGAATGGGCTATGTTAGCTGCCTTCCTGTTTGTGTCACTAACTATGGAGATTTATACGATTCTTTTTAAGGTTAACTTATGGCAAATGTGTCAGTTGTGTGCCTGTAGGTATGACCATACATATCAGCATCCTTTAGACGGGACGGATGTGGTTTCTAGAGCTTGTAGACATGGATAGCCCTCTAGCCACGCAACAACACACACACGCCACACACATCATTACACCACACCCACACAGCACACCACAACACACACTACACCCGTATCATCCACACACTATCGATGCTACAGTAATGGCGTCAGTGTTAGTTCAGGATGAGTAAGATGCTGGTCCCCCGCCTCACAACCGGACGGATTTTCTCTGTGGTTCATCACCAAATCTCCTCCCGATTGGTGTTGCTGTCTGCATGAATGGGTGACATGTGAGGCATGGACTTTGTAAAGCGCTTTGAGAACCATGGTTAGAAAAGCGCTATATAAATGTCTCATATTACCATATCACACCACGTACTATTGGCACTTGCTAATCCAAAGATTACTATATATCTCATTATGTAAAGACTACTATTATTACTCCTTTACTGATAACCACTACTTGTACATGGCTATATCTAAACATTTAGCATGTATAAGTTTGAATGTAGGCAGTCAGGATTTGGGACATTTTATCGTCATGTTCTGTATATTATATACATCATTTGATCTCATTGATATTAGTTATATATTATTATATTATTTATATAATAATTTTATTTATGTTAATGGCTCATTTTCAATCACAAGCTCAATTACTTTGAAAATACGATATCAGGATATATTGGAGATCTCCGTATTGTGCTTACTTCAGATACTAGATGAAGTACTACATGTGGACACAATATCATCACACCACAGTAGCGAGTTTACTTTATTTAATCACTTCAATTCGATTTTAAGGTTTCGCTAGGTTTGATCTTTTTAGCGGATAGGTTATCTAGTGGAGATGTGATCTCAGTGGTTATGTCTATCTGGTCGATGTTTGTTACAGGGTTGAGTGTAGTTCTCAGGCAATGTGTTTTATCTAGCCACTGTGTATATCTACGTCAAGGTGTTTTTATCTAGTCAATGTGTTATCTCGTCAATGTGTTATCTGGTCTAATAGTCCGTCTGACAAGTAGCAGCTAGTCAGCTAACTCACACTTTTTCTAGTGCTCCTGTGCACAACGGCCGCCCGTTACCCACCTGTCGGCCCGTGCCGTCACTGCCATGGCGCATGTGCTGGAAGTGGCGGCCAGCGGACTGTCAGTTGATTCAGGGCCCGCGCTACCAAATCGGCGACCCTTCCTTCTTCCTCCCCTTCCACTTGTCCACCTCTCCGGTCCTCTTCCTCCCCTTCCTCTTGTCGTTTCCTCCCCTTCTCTCTCCCGTCCTCTTCTTCCTCTTCTATTCCTACCTCCTTGCGGCCATAGAGAAGGTCATCCGAGATGTCGGGCTGGCGGTGGGGGTTTCTGGACGGGATGTGGTGCTTTTCCAGGGTGCGATGATTGTATGGATGCGTAATCGATCTGTCCTTTCTCCCGAGAGTCGGCACGTAAGCAGCTACTGGCCCGCGAGATTCACAGTCCCAGTCGTTCGTACCGCGAGATACTGTCCCTTATCAAGGCTACAGTCTGTCCATTCACAAACAGCTGTACAGCGTAGTGCCAGCAGTGTACCCCCAACACCAAGACACACAGCTCTGGCCGTACGACAAGAGATACCGTCACACAATTGTTATCGGCCGTCCTTATCACAGCACGTCTGTCCTTTATCAGAGTGCCCGCCCTGTCCTTTATCACAGTACCGTCTGGTCCTTATCGCTACGCTGCCCATCTGTACTTAATCACCGCTACAGTCGGTCCTTTACCCTCTACAGCTGTAATTTATCCACAGGCACAGCCTGTTCCCTTATCACAGCTACAGTCTGTCCTTTATCACCGTTCCCCGCCTGTCCACTTATCACATGGCTACAGTCGGTCCCTTATCACAGCTTACTAGTCTGCCTACCCTGTATCCATCAGCTACAGCCTGCTCCTTGTATCATCAGCTACTAGTACTGTCCTTACTATCACAGCAGCCAGTCTGTTCCCTTACCACAGCTACAGGTGTCGGGCTCCTTATATCACAGCTACCAGGCTGTCCATCCTTGTATACACAGCGACAGTGTGTCCCCCTACTCACAGCTTACAGTCTGTCCTTTATACAGATACAGTCGTCCATTTAATCACAGCTACAGTACTGTCCCTTCTATCCACCAGCTTACAAGCCTCGTTCCCTTATTCTCACAGCTAACAGTCTGTCACTCTATTACACAGCTACAGTCTTGTCCTCTATCACACTACAGCCTGTCCCTTCTCCAGATACAGCCCGTCCCTATCACAGTTACAGTATGGCTTTATCACAGCACAGCATGGTTGTCCCTTATCACAGACACAGCCTGCCCTTATCCACAGCTACAGTCTGTTCCCTTATCACACAGCTACAACGCTGGCCTATATCACAGTTACAGCCTGTCCTTTATCACAGCGACAGTCCTGTCCCTTATCACAGGCCTACAAGCCTGTCCCTTATCACAGTTACAGCTCTGGCCTTTTATCACAGCTACAGTCGTCCCTTTAGCACAGCGACAGTCTGTCCTTTATCCCAGCTAAAGTTACAGTCCGGTCCTTTATCACCAGCTACAGTCTGTCCTTATCACATGCTATACCAGTCATGTTCTCGTTACTCATACCCAAGCTATCAGTCTGTCCCTTTATCACAGCTAAAGTTACAGTCTGTCCTCATCTACCATTGTGGCGAAGAGAATTCTGCCTCTTACCAGAACATGCTGGGGTTGTTCTGCGGTGTCCTGCATGCAGAAAAAGAGTGTATCATCAGTATAAAGTTGAACGTGGGTATCGGACCAATGCCGTGTGTCTGACGGAGGCTGGACATGGGCACCACGCTTCATGGACCACAACTGGTAGGACACGCATCGGTCCACAGACCACACTTATCACACAGGACCCGTTCACCCCTTTCGGATGCGCACATGACGAGCGTATGGTGTCTCGAGAGTCTGCCCCCACCGGACGGCGCCTCTCGCCTACCCCGAGTAGCTGGAGAGAACACACGGAGGAAAATACTACCGCCTGCTGCCGTATTACGTACTGAGAGAAATACTAATAATAATACTAATAATGTAATAGAAAACACTTCCGCACAAATATTATTGTACTGTTGTAGATGCACTATTGTGATGTACAAGTCCACTTCACCTGGTAAATGTAATAACGTGAATACTTAGTAATGTAGTGTAATGTGGAGCCACCGTACTGGTAAATGTAATAAAAGTGAATACTATAGTAAAGTAGTGTAATGTAGGAGCCACGGACCTGTTTAAACGTAAAAAAGTAAATACTGTTACTGTACCGCTTAACTGTTACTAAAGTAAATACTTTGTAGTAAAGTAGTGTAATGTACAAGCCATACTGTACCTGTGAAATGTGCTAAAGTAA
>JANIIK010000926.1:45880-81245 GCA_027704905.1 Muraenolepis orangiensis | reverse complement strand
AGAAGAATAAACCTCAATAAATATATAGAGATTATGAAATCAGCCAATCAGACAAATAGTGTTCTCCATTCTTCAGCCTGTAACCTTGAGAGAGAGAGAGAGAGAGAGAGAGAGAGAGAGAGAGAGAGAGAGAGAGAGAGAGAGAGAGAGAGAGAGAGAGAGAGAGAGAGAGAGAGAGAGAGAAACAGGGTACAAGAAAGAGAGAGAGAGAGAGAGAGAGAGAGAGAGAGAGAGAGAGAGAGAGTGAGATGATATTCCAAAAGCTGTGTGTGTGTGTGTGTGTGTGTGTGTGTGTGTGTGTGTGTGTGTGTGTGTGTGTGTGTGTGTGTGTGTGCGCGCGTGACCCCAGGTTACTGTACTGGGAATGTACCTATTCTACTGAATGTATATTTGACTGAAAATGTACTTTTTCAGTGGTGAAGCGTCAGGGCCTTCAAGGTATTCAGAGAAGACCCTGGAACCCTCAGGTGAAACAAAAAAAATCAAATTAATTGTATTAATACCATTTTATAGAATAACAAAACAAAAATGAATTGTATCTGTGTTGTTGATCTGTTATATTAGAGTGTTACATTGATTTGTATGTCTTTCTCGGTCCATGCACTACACATTTGTACGCTAGAAGGTCCCGTTTGTTCACTTGCTCGAGACAGAGCTTAGTGCTACGTTGGTTTTTTTTGCCGCAGTGTTGCGTCTCGTTGAGCTGGTTGTTGCATTTTGTTTCCACACACTTGTTGAATGATTAGTTGATCTTTCTTTGCATTGGTAATAGTCCTAGCTGAGGAGGGCCTGGAGAAGGCCCTGATGGTGTGTGATGATGTAGCGAGCTACAGTACAGGACCAGTACAGTCATTCATCGAGGGACAGGCTAAAGCACTTAACGGGAAAACACTTAAAGTTAAAAGTTTTAACGTAACTAAGAGTTACAAAACAACGATCAATAATCACTACATTTCTCTGGCATATGTCTTGTCATTAGCACTTTCACCTGTCAAAATATCTAAACTTAAAACCTACCGTTATGGACGATAATAAATCAAAACCTAAATTCTGCTATTACGGGTGTTATGTTACATTAAGTGTTTTCCTCTCCATCCATGCCATTATAAAGAAAAGGCTTAACGTAACTAAGAGTTATAAAACTGTGATCAATAATCTCTACATTTTTCTGGCATATGTCTTGTCATTAGCACTTTCACCTGTCTAAACTTAAAACCTACCATTATGGACATTATGTGACATTAAGTGTTTTCCTCTCTATTGAGTAAGTCTTAAAACAGCTTTATGAGAGGAAAACACTTAATGTCACATAACTTCCATAATAGTAGGGTTTAGGTTTTGATATTTTGACAGCTGAAAGTGCTAAGACAGAGAATGCCAGAGAAATTGTGGTGATTATTGATCGCTGTTTTGGAACTTTAAGTTACGTTAAGCCTTTTCACGTTAAGCGTGTTAGACTGTCCCTTTAACCGATAGCCTGTGTGTGGTGGTCTGTGTTGGGCTGTTACTTCACTACAGGGACACTGCTTTACAACTATGGTCAACTTGTAAATTGGCTGCGACAATCTTATCTGCCTAAATGAGATAACGCATAAACGCATAAAGTGACTGCCTCCATGACGTCCGACTGACTAGAACAACGGAATGTTTCGAATCCGGGGGGGGGGGGGGGTCTACAGAAGGTCCAGTTATGATAGACATGGTTCGCTACTGCTGAATACTTATTGTAATGTATATGTACCGATTCAACTGAATACATATTGTACTGAGAATGTACCTTTTCTACTGAATACATATTGTACTAAGAATGTACCTATTCTTCTGAATACATATTGTACTGGGAATCTACCTATTCTACTGAATGCATATTTGACTGAAAATGTACCTTTTCTACTGAATAAAGAGTAGTAATAGTAAATTCCACAGAACATGGCCCCATTTTTTGAACATTTTTATTGAAATCTGAAAAGTGTACAAACATGTAAATTATTTTGTGGCACATGATTCACTAATATAAATGTTTAGTTTACCAATATATACATTATCATATGCAAATTAACCCTACAATTGTATAGAATGAAACTTAAAAAAAAACATGAGAAAACTTTGAATTGAACATTGACATTGAATAATACAGTATATGCAATCAAGTATAATGGGTTTTATTTTATAAGAGACAGCCTTATTATTATGTCTTCATGAATGGATTATTGTTAAATGACAGCTAACAGTACAATATGAATGCAGTTCTCACCATAGTAGAGATTCATATTCAGGAAATCACGCTAGTTGTTTAGGTTGTTTATTTTATTTTGTAATGAAGGTCCTAGTCTGTTTGATTGACAGGTGAGATGATCAGAGGGGTGGAGTTTCTACCACCATCATGTGAACAAGGAGAGAGGATTGGATAGAGAGGCTCACTGAAGGTGCAGCCAGTAGCAGAGTAGATATGAGCCCTGGCTTCCACATCATAGAAGGAGACCAGCCCTGCATCATAATCTACAAACACCCCCACCTTCTGGAGCTTAGCTCTAACAAGGAGATTGACAACAGGGTTGCCAAAGAATACCAACTTATCCTTGAGGAAGTAAAGAGTCCAGCCACCATTCTCAGGGGTGAATGTGATGAGATCTTTTCTTCTGATGGACTCTCTGGCCACTCCTAACCACCATGCAGTCTTGTCTTTAACCTGGACCTCAAAGTAGAATCTCCCTGAGGAGAAGCTCTGCCTCGTGAGAATATATAGATACTGTGTAAATCTCTTAGGGTTGTCTGGGAGTTCCTTCACTACACCTCCATCATGTACTTGTTTCCCATCATCAGACAGGATGAGCTTGGGTTGAGCTGTATCAGGATCTAGAGTCACCTCTACTTCATACTGCTGGACCCTCTTCAGTTCAACACCACGCAGCTTCTTCATCTCCATGTTCAGTGTCTCCTCCAGCTGTTCTAGGGATCTCCTTAAGGTCTTTACGTATGACGGAGGATGCACCTCCACCGTCGTCCAGTCCCTGGTGCGTGGAGGATTCTTCAGGGATCTGAAGGTCTGGAGGAAGTGGAGGTGGTCTTCAGTGTGTGAGAGCTGCTTCACCTCTGAGCTTCTATTGGTCAGACCTTCTATTTCCTGCTCTAGCTTTTTGATGAGGCCTTTAGCTTGTTTCTCTGTGGATTTCAGTTTGTCTTTAACCCTTTGGTTGAAATCATCCCGACACTTTTCAATGCAGCGCATCAGAGCAGCAAAGACCTGCACACCATCGGCTATCTCTCTCTTTGATATTTCTTTGCTCAATTCTACTGTGTCTATGATCTGCCTAATCTTTAGTTTTCTCTCCTGGATCATCTGCAGAACATCAGACTCTATCTTCTCCAGCTGGACCATCTTCACTTCATATTCCTCCTTTAGAGGTACAACAGGATGGGACCTGTGGTCCCACTCTGTGCATAACTGACACACACACACCTGTTCAGTCTGGCAGAAGAGCTCCAGTATTTGATAATTGTGTATCTTACACATCCTGTCTTCCAGACGGTCCATAGGCTTGACCAGCTGATGTCTCTTCAGGCCTGCGACTCTCTGATGTGGCTCCAGGTGGGTGTGGCAGTAAGAGGTAAGACACACTAGGCAGGACTTCACAGCCTTCAGCTTGGTCCCGGTACAGACGTCACAGGGAACTTGTGGTTCAACACAAGGCTGCTGTTTTTCTGGTACGAACTGTCTAAACTTATCAACCATCTCTGAAAAGAGGGTATTGACCCGTAGATCAGGTCTTGTGTGGAAAAGCTCATTGCAAACAGGACAATTGTACTGGACTTGGTCATCCCAGAACTTTGTAATACAGGCTCTACAGAAGTTGTGTCCACATGGTGTGGAAACTGGACTGTTGAACACCTCCAGACAGATGGAACATGAAAAGTCCTCTTCAGACCAGGAAGTGTTAGCAGAAGTCATTCCTAGACACAGACGACATGGTTTATGTATTGAGCAACTCCATTATTTGTCAAATTCCATAACAGGAAAAGAGGGTTTAACTTATATTATAGTTTTGCTCACCTTGTTGTGGTTTCTGTCTGTCTGTTTTGTTCCAAAACGCGTTGTGTTTTTCTCCCGGAAGAGAGAACTGCTCCGACGTCGGGTGGTTTGGTTTCTGTGAACATTAACTTTAGTTTCCTGAAATAGGCTTCCTCTTGGCTCCGCCCCCAACAAATGGCCCCACCCCCACGGACAAACACTTCACCGACCTTTCAACTTTCAGGTTCTTACTTTGGGCTCATTGATTAGATAAGATTTGATTAGATTAGATTCATATTTATTGTCAGGACAGCACAAGTACAGTACCTCAAAAGGAATTTGGCATCTATTTGGCATGCTGTTATATAATGTAGAGTTGTTGAATGATATGTAAATACAGTTTACTAAAAAAACTACTACTAAAAACAGGTATAAAATAACTTATAGAGTAGGTATGACATATGTGAAGAATTATAGGTATACATATATACATATATATATATATATACAAGGTAAGTATACAAGTATAAACAGGTAGTGAGCAGGGGTATGCAGTTGTATCAATAGATAAATATATATACATGTACAGACAGCAGGTACTGAGCAGGGATGTGTAGTCAGTTGAAGATTAATATATATATATATATATATATACATGGTAAGTACAGTAAAAATGTAACATGACTATCATACAGGTATGTTAACAATAAATATGTATTAACTATTAATATGTACACTTGGATTCTTTGTGTGTTCTCTCCGTGTTTTGTCCCGAGGGTGCACACCCTGGCTTCTTGCTGGGTGCAGGGGGCACCTATTCGCACATGAAAAATGCAATTGTTTTGTATTTTGAGCTGGATTGAGGAGGCCTGTGAGGCCTCTGGTCCAGAGTGGGATTGTGATAAGAGACACACTGATACCTGTTCTTCCACTAAGCACACCTTCTGAGAAAGTAATCCTGTCCAATGTCCCACCCTTCATTAAGGATGATGAACGATCCCGCTTTGGGAAGCTGATGTCTCCCGTCAAAGAAAATTCCTCTCGGTTGTAAATCGCCCACGGTAAAAAAACACCTGCTGTCCTTTAGAAGACAGGTCTGCATTGTTTTAAAGAAGCTCGATCTAGTGTGGAAATTCAGGGTTGATGATTTTGATTATGTTGTGTTTGCTACCACTGACACAATGATTAAATGTTTTGAATGTGGGAAACGCGGGCATATAGTGCGCGATTGTCCAAAAAAAGAAAGGTGGAAGTGCTTATCAACAAGGCTCAGGTTGGGATCGGAATGGTTGGGACGGCTGGGTCTGCCCCCCCCCGCAGCTGATTCTCATGCATCCGTTTCTGACGCGACTGATCCCCCTGCAGCTGAAACTCATACAGCGGAATCTCCTGCATCTGATAGCTGGAATCCTCCTGGTAGTTGATCCTCATGTATCTGTTTGTTCTGTTGCTGACCCTCCGGCGGCTGACCCTCCGGCGGCTGACCCTCCGGCGGCTGACTCCCCTTCACCTCCCGCTGATGAGGGGGTCCCGGGTGGAGTCGCCGGGGATCTTCTCAATGAGCTCGAGACAGACGATTGTGAAGTAGCTGAGCTAACATCTTTTTTTTTTTAACATTTTTAAGTTTTCATTGATGTGTGTTTTTCTGGACATTTGTTTTTTGTTTCCTGAACTTTACTTTCATATAAGCCTGCTGACTTGTGAAAACTGGTTTTTTTTTCTCTCTCTCTCTCTCTCTCTCTCTCTCTCTCTCTCTCTCTCTCTCTCTCTCTCTCTCTCTCTCTCTCTCTCTCTCTCTCTCTCTCTCTCACTGTCTCTGTCACTCTCTCTGACCCCAATTTGAGAACAACAGACAGACAGACAGACAGGAAGGAAGGAAGGTATATTAGTAGTATATATGTAAAGCAATCCTCTTGAGGATTTTATTGCATACAAAGTATTGGGTAGAAAACAAGACTTGGACGGTATAATATATGTTATGTCAGCATTTATGATGGTTTCCATAATAGCTGTAGAAGTGTTTGAAGTACAGGTGCCGTGCTGCACAGCAGATAACTGGTTGATCTTCCTGATCAACTAGCTATCATCTTTAGTTATTGATTGATTATTTTCCTTGTTTTTATTCCAGTCTCTTCCAGCCTTTTCAGTCACATGATTTCACCACAGACAATACGAAGCCCAGCAGTACTTTATGGTACGGATTACCAGGAGGTACTGTTTACTGTTCACTGTTTATGGCAGGTTTGGGTCAAAGTCAAAAGGCTAAGCTCCATGTATAAAGACACATAAAGCCTTGACATTATAGCTTCGACTTTATCAAACCGTTGTTGTGTTATCTTATTTGATACTGTGATATGTATCCTGCCGGCCTCGCCCTGACCATGATAAAGGTTTGAGACGTAGTTAGATGTTGTTCTGTCTCCTCCCTCACTTCCCTCTCTGTAGTCCACTCTGAGGAGAACACAAGCTCAGTATTTACTCTCTAAATGTCCTCTTTTGAACCCTTATAAATGTTCTCTCTTCTACAGGCTGTTTGTTGTTGTTTGTTTGTTTGTTTGTTGTTGTGTTTGTGCTTTGCAGTCCAGGGATCCTCCTTCCCTTGCATTTGCACTTTATATATTTTCAGATGACACAACATGCACATGTTTTAAGGCATAAGGTACAGTTTGCTGAATTCATATTTGATCAATATACAATATAGTAATATACTGATGCTATAGTAATACATTCCTAGTAAATTCATCTGTTTCCATTCCAAGTTCAGTGTTTCCAGGTTTGTGCTGTAAGAGAGATGTTGGTCTCATAATAACTGATCAAGGATAACTTATTTCAATACGGGAATATGGGTCATGAAATCAATAAGTAATTTCACCGCGTTGAGGGCGGTGACACCCATGGATATAATTGTGTCACCCATGGATCGTAGCTGGCGGAACCACCAAGGGGTCGTCCAAGTGACGTGATTAAGGGCAGGGTTTGTTGAATTATGTCACGTGGAGGGAGTTGACCCTTATGTCAGCTTTGTACTGTGATTAAATGATATATGTACATTTAATCACACGACAAATCTGATAAAAGCATGTATATATTTATATATATATATATATATTAAAAAGCATACCACCCGATGAACTTACTGAATGAGTCCCTCTGCTTGTTTTGTTGTTGATCAGATTCAAGTCTGCACCGTTTGGAGGAAAAGTGCGACTCCTGGTGGTCAAAGTAGATCGTTGTTTTACCTCTTCTACTGAATCCATATTGTACTGAGAATGTTCTTTTTCTACTGAATACCAGTGGCGGCTGGCCCATAGGGGGCGATGGGGCGCCGCCCCCCCCTAAACCACACGCACAAAACAATTCAATAAAATAAAAAATATATATCAATTGTCAATATGTGTGTTTAAAATATGGAATGCACCCAGAAATATGTGTAAAATATGATTTTAAAATAATTTGCGCAACATAATATGCTTTTCCTAGTACACATATGCCTAGTACACTGCAGCCTTAAGTGCGCATTTGTATGACGATGCTGCTGGGGCGCTTTTCAAATCGCCCCACGGAGGCGGGTCTCTGTAGCAGTTTAGCCAATTGCTGATTCAAGATATAAACGAGTGACATAAAATGTAGCCAATCAGCGTCCTCAAAACGTCTTCCCGTGGGGCGCTTTTCAAATCGCCCCACGGAAGACGTCATTTGTGTGCGTCACAGTGTACTACTAGGAAAAGCATATTATGCTCTGTCTCTGCGGGTACACACACACACACACACACACACGCACACACACACACGCGCCACGCGCACACGCACAGACGCACACTCACGCACACGCACAGACGCACACTCACACACACACGCACACACACACGCACACACACACACACACAAATATATGTCAGTGTTTTTTGTCAGTGTGTGCCGATATATATATATTTTTGTTGAGTGATTGATATTGTTTACTTTCATATAAGCCTGTTGACTTGTGAAAAGTGATTTAAACAAGCAGGTATATATATATATATATATATATATATACCTGCTTGTTTAAATCACTCACCAAACTCACCTGTTCAGAGCTGCTTTGAATGTGTTTTGGTGTTATTGTTAACTCGTTGTTTCCTCTTAAATGTGTTTATGTATCCATGTACCAAATAAAGTCTAAAAGAATAGACTGTGTGAAGTTCTGTGGTGCCTTTGAGCTGGCCTTGCGTGGCCATTATGAACGTGATGGACAGAAGGGCGACATTTCAATACAAAAAGTAATTGTATATAATGTAATTAACAATATGTAATTGTAAATAAAATAAATGGTATAGCCCCCCCTGGTGAAAAATGCACCAGCCGCCACTGCTGAATACATCTGAATCTGAAAAGTGTACAAACATTGAATTATGTTGTGATAAATGTTTCACTAATATAAATGTTTTGTTTATAATAATAATAATAATAATAAATTATATTTATAATGCACTTTTAATTTGCATGGGCAAAACTCAAAGTGCTAGATTTGTTTACCAATATATACATTATGATATGCAAATTAATCCTTGATTTTCTTTCAGGTGAGATGATCAGAGGGGTGGAGTTTCTACCACCATCATGTAAACATGGAGAGAGGATTGGATAGAGAGGCTCACTGAAGGTGCAGCCAGTAGCAGAGTAGATATGAGCCCTGGCTTCCACATCATAGAAGGAGACCAGACCTGCGTCATAATCAACAAACACCCCCACCTTCTGGAGCTCAGCTCTCACAGGGAGACGGACAGCAGGGTTGTCATTAAATGACAACTTATCCTTGATGAAGTAAAGAATCCAGAAACCATTCTCAGGGTGTGTGTGATGTGTAACGGGAGGTCTCTAGGACCTGGGGAAGGCAGGACAGGTAAAGTAGGGACTACAGGTAGCAGCTGGCTCTCTCTTTCTACCTCCAGTCCACAGGTGGATGCTGAGCATTTGTTTGTGCTTGTTTGCGAGTTTGTCACACAGCAAGTGGATTGATTGCCATATAGGCCCGCTGTTACCACGGTAGGCCAACTCTCCTGTTATGCGATGTAAGATCACCTGTGTTGGTTTAATAAAATGCCTAGTGCAATAATTGTTTGTTTGAATCTTTATTTTTGCCTATAGGCATCTGTATGCTCAACTAAAAAAGCTGTGAAATCCAGCTTACCGCTGGTCTCGGGTGATTTAAAGGTACGGCTTGGAGAATTAATGATTTTATGTTTTAAAATCTGCTTGAATTTCTCTTTTAATGATATGCTTATTTGTATATAGGACAAGAACGATCTCGACGGTCACTGTTTTCTCCTGCATTAAGTATTTTTATAGCAACGGGCCTTTTTGTTTAACTTTATTTGTGTATTTGTATACACAAATAAACAAATACACAAATTGTATTTCCTTTGCTTAAATAGCACGGTTAATTGTGATGCGCTGCAGCTGTGGGTGAGAATTAACAAGGGGGGCGTGGCCATCCGGTCGTGTGTAGTGTGAGCCAGGAGACAGGAACGTGGAATGTGATTAGGGGGCCTACCTAGCTAGGTATATCTAACTACCTACCTTCTTAGGTACAGTATATCTACCCACCTATCTATCTACCTAGGTATATCTAACTACCTACCTTCTTATGTAAAGTATATCTACCCACCTATCTATCTACCTAGGTATATCTAACTACCTACCCTTAGGTATATCAACCACCTATCTATCTACCTAGGTATATCAACACTACCACTTAGGTATATCAAACTACCTATCTATATACTAGGTATATCAAACTACCTATATATCTACCTAAGTATTTTTCCCTACCTATCTACCTACCTAGGTATATCTAACTATAGTTATAATATATATATATATATATAGTTATTATATAACTACCTACCTACTTAGGTACAGTATATCAAGTCAAGTTTATTGTCACTTCACAGTTTATATAAGTACAAGCAATGAATGAAAATTGTATGTGCAATACCCGACGACAGACAGCAGGTTTAAAAAAAACAGTATAGGATAAAAAGAAGTAAAAAAGTACAAAACTGTATAAAACTGTATAAGTTAAATATATAAAAATGCGATATCTTTATTGTTCTGATGATGATCTATGGTACCTGGTACAAGGATAGAAGAACATTGGTATGTCCCCCCCCCCCCCCCCTCTGACTGGATGTGGACTGGCCTGCTGAACCTCAACCTGGGTTTGGGATATATGGGGATTATGGTTCCTCTGTGTCTCTGTGTCGGTTGTAGAAACACACACACACACACACACACACACGTACATGTGTTGTTCTAATGTCAACACTGGGAGAGTGTAAAAACGACACATCTTTCTGTTGATTGAAGTACATACGCTCCGCTGTACGTTTTATTGGGCTTCTGAAAGGTTTAGCATGAGAAACCATGAAAGGAAGTGACTTAAGATGGCCATAGGGTTAGCTAAGCAGCTTTTACGAAAATTGCATTTAACATTTGGATTAAGATTAAAAACGAATTTGGTAAATCAAACTATTACTACTTACTATTACTATATCATTTTGTATATTGTCATTGACATTGACTCTGATACTTTTTTTTACTTTGATGAGCCCTAGAGAACTGGTGCTACATGACCAGAGAACAACAGTTGGAAAAACAGCCCTAGAGAACTGGTGCTACATGACCAGAGAACAACAGTTGGAACAACAGCCAATTATCAAAACTGAATGCTGGTGAAATGGAGGTGAATTGATCATTTACATATACCACCCACATTGTAATGGTGCAAACCTGCATGGTTGAAAACTGGCAATGTATTCCTTATTATGGATCCTGATTTAAAGCAGATTTAATATTACATTCATAATTAAACAAAATAATAACATTAAACATTCAAATGCTTAGAGTCTGATTGGACAGCCCCCCCAGTCTGGCGAAGCTTCTTGGTTTATCTTTAACACCAACTTTGTTATTCACATTATGTCTCCGTTGTGAGTCTTCATTTAAGAGCTTTGCTGTTCAACACAACCACGTGTGTGTGTGTGTGTGTGTGTGTGTGTGTGTGTGTGTGTGTGTGTGTGTGTGTGTGTGTGTGTGTGTGTGTGTGTGTGTGTGTGTGTGTGTGTGGTGTGTGTGTGTGTGTGTGTGTGTGTGTGTGTGTGTGTGTGTGTGTGTGTGTGTGTGTGTGTGTGTGTGTGTGTGTGTGTGTGTGTGTTTTTATTCTACATGCAAACCATATTCGACAACGCCAATATGGACCACCCCTTTCATCCATCTCAACTTGCTGAGCTAAGCGAGGCGCAGTGTCGCAGCTCGCCAGCAGAGGGCGCCCCGGCGGCGGCTGGGCGCAGTGTCGCAGCTCGCCAGCAGAGGGCGCCCCGGCGGCGGCGGCTGACTGAAGACCCGTAGGCTGAACCTGAGTTTAGGCTACTCGACAATGTGGTGCGGGCGGCCGTGTGTCACACTTCACACAGATAGACCTGGAAGACACTTCTCCTCGACAGGTAGCTTGGACGTCTTGTTATATTATATTCACCCCGTCTGTCGTTCTGTATTCTCTGTGAAACCTTACAGTTAGGTCTGCCATAGGTGCAGAATTAGCCAGTATACTTTATACTACTTTAGTGTGTTTGTGTGTGTGTGTGTGGGGGGGGGGGGGGGGTGCACGTGTGTGTGTGTGTGTGTGTGTGTGTGTGTGTGTGACAACAGTGGGGAATAAAGACAGCGTTCGTACCTTGGAGTGATCTGTGATCTTTAATAGCAGCGAACGCTACAATAAATACAAATGTGAGCCTTATTATTTATTATTTATTATTTATTATTAATTATTAATTATTAATTATTTATTATTTATTATTTATTATTTATTATTTATTATTTGTTTCTCGTCTGTGATAAATCCCGTTAAGGGGGAGGAGGGGGGGGGGCTTCCTGTAAATGGTGTGGGGGGGGGGGGGGGTGCACGTGTGTGTGTGTGTGTGTGTGTGTGTGTGTGTGTGTGTGTGTGTGTGTGTGTGTGTGTGTGTGTGTGTGTGTGTGTGTGTGTGTGTGTGTGTGTGTGTGTGTGTGTGTGTGTGTGTGTGTGTGTGTGTGTGTGTGTGTGTGTGTGTGTGTGTTTGCGTGTGCTTTTGAATATATTGAAATGTTTTATCTCTATTTAATTTGTATTAGCTCTGTTATGTTACAACAAGCAGGTAAAACAGTGTAGAGCTTCCCTACTGTTGATGTCTGGGCGAGCATCACTGCCTCTGGAGACTCAGTTGACCTTTCTGCGTTTTCTGTGAGGTGGGCTCTCTCCTAGTCTCCTCCCTTCCTCTCCTTCTCCTCCTCCTCCTCTCCTTTTCTCCATTCTTCTCCTTTCTCCCCCTGTCCACTCATTTCTCCTCCTTTCTCCTAGTTCCCTCTCCTCTTTTCTTTTCTCCTCCAGTCTTCTCCCTTCTAATCCGGTCCACTCCTTTCTCCTCATTCCCTTTCCTCTGTTCCTTTCTCCTCCTTTCCACTCCTTTCTCCTTGTTCTCTCTCATCCTCTCCTTTCTCCTTTCCACTTCTTTCTCCTCATTCCCTCTTCTATCCTTTGTCCTCTTCTTCTACGTTCTCCTGCTCTCCTCTCCTTATGTTGGACTGAATACAAGTATTGGTTCCATTCATCACATCTACGTTTTGAGAATAGCAATTGGAAAGCAGACAAATGTGTATATTTTCACATATATTTTGAATGAGTTTCCAAAATGGACTTGATTCATCCTTGAGCAATAAATGGTACTGGTGCTACATGACCAGAGAACAACAGTTGGAACAACAGCCCTAGAGAACTGGTGCTACATGACCAGAGAACAACAGTTGGAAAAACAGCCCTAGAGAACTGGTGCTACATGACCAGAGAACAACAGTTGGAAAAACAGCCCTAGAGAACTGGTGCTACATGACCAGAGAACAACAGTTGGAAAAACAGCCCTAGAGAACTGGTGCTACATGACCAGAGAACAACAGTTGGAACAACAGCCAATTATCAAAACTGAATGCTGGTGAAATGGAGGTGAATTGATCATTTACATATACCACCCACATTGTAATGGTGCAAACCTGCATGGTTGAAAACTGGCAATGTATTCCTTTACGTTCTGAAGAGAAGGGAAGGGAAGTTCTGCCGGCTAGTTTAGTCCCAGACGTCCCCGTTGTTTCTGTGACGGTAGCAGAAAGAGTCTTCGCCGGGTACCCAGCGGGGGGAGGCGGCACCGTGTCTCAGACACCGTGTCTCACCGCGGTCTAACAGGGCTGCCTCCGCTAAACCTTAAGAGCCGTGGCTTCCGACCATCCGCTGTACACAACGCCGCACCCAAAGGATCAGAGCTTACAGCGCTTAGCTACAAGCACCTGACTCATTGGAATGGCGTTCGGTGCTTGTAGCTATATGCGCTGTAAGCGGAGTGTTATTCAGTGGGGTGTGTCTAGACCCCGTGGAAACTGGGAAGAGGAGGTTTTTAGGATTTTAAAGCCCTGTGTTGACCCTGGAGTTAGCGGTAGTCGGTGTGCGACGCTGCTTCTGCTTTGATGTTCAAACCCCTAAATGCGTTTCATGAAAAACTACGTTGCAGCTTGTGTGTGTGTGTGTGTGTGTGTGTGTGTGTGTGTGTGTGTGTGTGTGTGTGTGTGTGTGTGTGTGTGTGTGTGTGTGTGTGTGTGTGTGTGTGTGTGTGTGTGTGTGTGTGTGTGTGTGTGTGTGTGTGTGTGTGTGTGTGTGTGTGTGTGTGTGTGTGTTCCTAGATGTGAGAGGGAGAGAGTTGGTCGGTCGAGCAACAGTCCACCATGTCCATCCCCTTCATACTGATCTGGGCGGCCCAGATGTTATTCTCCAGAACTCACGGTACCTGATATACCCTCTACCCTCTCTCTCCTTCTCTCTGTCTCTGTCTTTGTGTCTCTCTCTGTGTCTCTCCTAGATGTATGTATCTATCTATCCATCTATCTTGTGTGTGTGTGTGTGTGTGTGTGTGTGTGTGTGTGTGTGTGTCAGGTGTGGTCACGACCCTTGCCAGTGCAAACGTGGTCCCTGGCCATCCCTTCACGCTGAGCTGCAGCGTTGCCACGGCGGCGGGAGACAGTGTGCGTCAGGTGAGCTGGCTGGCCCCGGCCGGGGGCCTCCTGACGGCCTACCAGCCGGGGGACCCGCCCCTCGTCTCGGTGGGGCGGCCGGACGTCCGGCTCGAGGGGGGACACTCGGACACCACCTCCGCGGTCACAGTGGCCGCCGCTGGCCCCGGCAGCCAGGGATGCTACGTCTGTGTGTTCCACATCTACCCCACGGGCCGCCAAGAGGGACGCACCTGCATCACCCTCACCTGTAAAAACATAGACGATATATTGTATACGTAGTATATAGTATCGATATTATAAATATTATATCATATATAATATCATATAGTATATATATAGTATGTATAATATTTATTATATGTATATATTACATAATATATAAATATTATATATACATATGATATATTTTAGATAGTATATATAATTATTATATATATATATATATATATATATATATATATATATATAAATTAGAATATATAATATATATAATAAATGATATATATAATTATTTAATATATATAATAATTACATATAATATAAATGTTATATATTATAGAATAGAATAGAATATATGATATTAATTTGATATATCGAAATATCACATATATAATATATATATATATATATAGTATATGATAGTAATATAATATAATATATACATGTATATAATATAAATATTAAATATATTATTAATATTATATATATATATACTATACATGTATAGTATATATATTAATATAACATATTATATATATTTGTGTATAATTTGATATATATACTGTATATATGTATATATATATTTATATAATATTTATATTAATATATATATATATATTAACTATATGATATACATATATAAATATATTATATATATATAATATATATATATTATTCAATAAATAAGGTGGTTGTGTTTTGGTTCTCCAGCGACAGTGTTCCTGGAGGGAGGGGGTGTGGCACTGAGTGGAGGCGTGGCCAGGCTGCGGTGTCATTACACCGGGGACCAGGAGAGCGTCAGGCAGGTGGTCTGGAGGAGGTTTGGGGGGGGAGGTGACTCCCCCCTTCTGGCCTCCTACTCCGGAAAAGGCCAGCCGCTGGTGGAGGAGGCTCTGCGGGGGAGAGCCGGCCTCAGTTCCTCCCTGGGGGAGAGCCAGCTGACCCTGGGGCCTCTACAGCCTCAGGATCAGGGCTGCTACACCTGCACACTTCACACTTTCCCCGAAGGCAGCCGCAGCAACTCCACCTGCCTGGTTGTGTATGGTAGGAACCAGGGACTGATACCCTACTGACCTCCTGATACCCCACTGATGTACTGATACCCTGCTGATACCCTATTGACCTCCTGATACCCTGCTGTTACCCTACTGACCTCCTGATACCCTGCTGTTACCCTACTGACTTCCTGATACCCTGCTGTTACCCTACTGACCTCCTGATACCCTGCTGTTACCCTACTGACCTCCTGATACCCTGCTGTTACCCTACTGACCTCCTGATACCCTGCTGTTACCCTACTGACCTCCTGATACCCTGCTGTTACCCTACTGACCTCCTGATACCCTGCTGTTACCCTACTGACCTCCTGATACCCTGCTGTTACCCTACTGACCTCCTGATACCCTGCTGTTACCCTACTGACCTCCTGATACCCTGCTGTTACCCTACTGACCTCCTGATACCCTGCTGTTACCCTACTGACCTCCTGATACCCTGCTGTTACCCTACTGACCTCCTGATACCCTGCTGTTACCCTACTGACCTCCTGATACCCTGCTGTTACCCTACTGACCTCCTGATACCCTGCTGTTACCCTGCTGATCCCCTGATACTCTACTGATAACTCTCGCCTAACTCTCTCTCTCCTCTCCTCCTCTCTTGCCTATTCTCTCACCTCCTCCTCTCTCACCTCTTATCACCACCTCTCTCCTCCTATCACATCCCTCTCTCTCCTCTTCTCTCCTCCTCTCCCCCCCTCTCTTCTCTTCTCTCCTCCTCTCTCCCCCTTTCTCCTCCTCTAGTTCTCCCTGTGCCAGAGATCTCCTCCATCACCCGGTCGTCGGGGGTTGTCGAGGCTAACTGTACGACTGACTCGCGCCCCGCCTCCAATGTCACCTGGAGCGTTGCCGGGGACAACCAGACCGCGGGTCCCCCCAATGTGTCCTATGAGCAGCTAGGGGGCGGTATCGTGCGGGTGACCAGCACCCTGCTCATCCAATCAGAGCTCCTCAAGCAGCTGTCCGTCAAGTGTCTCGTTCACCACCCTGGGCTGGACCAGCCGCTCGCTGTGGCTGTCAGCGGTGAGATGATATATAATATAAAATAAATCATTGATCATATAATATATCATATATAATGTATAATAGATCATACATAATAGATCAAATATCATACATCAATATATATATATAAATATATATAAAGTGTCATATCTAATATATCATATTCCATATATAAGATCATATTCATCAAAGATCATAGATTACATCATATGTAATATACATAATAGGTCATATATCATATATCGTATATCATTGATTATATATTACATATCATATATATAATAGGTCAGATCATATATCATAGATCATAGATCATAGATCGTAGATCATAGATCGTAGATGGTAGATCGTAGATGATTGATCATAGATCATAGGTGGTGTCACGTGGTGTTTGTTGTAGCGGGTCAAGGTGTTGCCGTGGCGATCACGGTGTCCGCTGTGGTGCTGGTTCTGCTGCTCTGCCTCTGAGTTTGTTTCTGCAGATATTTCTTCTGCGCAGATGGTGAGTCACATGACCCTTTGCTGCAAAATGGAACACACTGTTTGTTAACTGTAATTACTTTGAATGCACCGTTTATTAACTAATGACTGTCTAAAACTGTGTATTAACTGTAATTACAATGAATACACCGTATTTAACTGTAACTACCTTGAATACACTGTTTATTAACTGTAATTACTATGAATACACCGTATTTAACTGTAACTACTTTGAATACACTGTTTATTAACTGTAATTACTATGAATGCACCGTTTATTAACTAATGACTGTCTAAAACTGTGTATTAACTGTAATTACAATAAATACACCGTATTTAACTGCAACTACCTTGAATACACTGTGTATTAACTGTTATTACTATGAATACACTGCATATTAACTGATTACTATGAATTCACTGTTTGTTAACTGTAATTACTATAAATACACTGTTTAATAACTAATTACTATGAATACAGTGTATATCAGTGATAATTACTTACTACACAATTTATTAACTCTAATTACTATGACTACATGTTTATTAACTCTAATTATTATGAATATACTGTATTCACAATTATTAATAGTGAGTGACTACTGTACTACAGTAGTCTCTCACTATTAATAAGTGTACTGTAGTACTTGTAGTAGTGTAGTAGTGTTGTAGTGTTGTAGTGTAGTAGTGTAGCAGTGCTGTAGTGTTGTAGTAGTGTAGTAGTAGTAGTAGTGTAGTACTGTAGTAATGTCATAGTGTAGTAGTAGTAGTAGTATAATAGGGTTGTAGCAGTAGTGTTGTTGTAGTGTAGTCACAGTGTAGTGTGTAAAAGTGTAGCAGTAGTGTTGTTGTAGTGTAGTCGTGCAGCTAGCTCAAAATACTGCGAGCGCTCTGCCTGTTCCGCGTGTGTACGTTGTAATCACAGTCAAGCTCGTTGCTATGTTGAGTTGTTTGTGATGTCTTTGAAAGTAGAGCATCAGAACATCACATGACCCTCCTCACAATGCATTCTTGCCTCTCAGCTCCTGCTGTACTGAAGCAGCTGTGAGACCTTGAGACACACTCGCGCTGGTCTACACTGTTGACACATTCAGGGAGGGCCACCCACACTTACGCCCCCTACACATCCTCCTCCTCCTCCTCCTCCTCCTCTCTCTCTCTCTCCTAATGGTAAAGGTTCTCCCTACTGACCCTGCTAATAACCTACTCATGCACCTCTCCCTCTCCTCTCCTCCGCTCCTACGCTCTCCTCCTTTCCTTTCTTCCACTCCTCCTCTCTCCTCTTCTCTCCTCTCCTCTCCTCCTCTCCTCTCCTTTTTCCTCTCTCCTATATCTTAACCTCTATCTCTCCTCTCCCCTTCACAGTAACAGCCTCCCGTGAACATGTTCAGTAGTTGTGGTTACACAGTAAAAGTGGCCGAGGAGGCAGGATGCTCCACTCTGTGGTGTGCTCAAACTCCGGCTGGCACAACAGGCTTTCCAGTAAACGCCTGCTGGTCTATTTGGGTCTCAAGCTGTCAACACTGCTGCTCCAGTCCTTAGCCTCAAGCTACGTTAGCCAGCAGCTACTAGCTACATTGGCCAGACAGCTACTATAGTGGTAGCTGTAGAGCTTACGGTCTTACAATAGCTAGGTGCTACATGGCTACATTAGCCACACAGCTACTGTCGTAGCAATATAGCTTACAGTGTTACATTAGCTAGGTGCTACATGGCTACATTAGCCACAAAGCTACTGTAGTAGCTATAGTAGTTACAGTGTTACAGTGCCTAGGTGCTACACACAACTACTGTAGTAACCCCAGTCTAGTGGTTAGAGTTACAGAAGCTAGCCACTGTATGGCTAGTGGTTTTAGCGCTCGAAGTAGCTAGACAATACACAGCTGCATTATAGCCACACAGCTACTGTAGTAATTATAGGTAACATTGTTACAACGGTTACATGCTAGATGGTGTTATAGGAGCACTACAGAGCTACTTCAGTAGCTATAGGCTATAGGCTACAGTGTTATAGTAGCACCATAATATATTAGCCACTTGTCTACTGTTAAAGGCTAGAGTGCTACAGTAGCGACATGCAGATCTGCACTCTGATGAACAGCAGCTGGATTTTCAAGTGCCCTCTTGACATAGAAAGTGAGCGTTGAATTTTTTCCAGGGGCACATTTGTATCTACAGGCCACAGGAAGTCGGGGGGAGTCGCCATATCCTGTCCAGGACACAAACACCCGGAGGTCAGGGGTGTAAAAGCTCCTGGATCGGTCCATGTGGAGCGCTTCCAATTTAAACAAAAACCTGAGCATGAGGATAGTTTTCACAGCGTTCTAGGGACCCCTGGTGGTCACTGTCGGTTACTAAAACTTTTGGATTTTTCCTATTGAAGCATTCATGTAAGTCATTGCATTAAATGGCCTATTGTTGGCCACGTTTAAGCTCTAGCTTGGCGCTGTTTTGTAAGATGTTGAAGACGAAACTTCTCTCTCTCTCTCTCTCTCTCGCTCACTCTGTGTCTCTCTCTCTCTCTCTCTCTCTCCTCTCACTCTCACTCTCACTCTCTCTCACTCTGTGTGTCTCTCTTCCTCCAGGTTGAGGTGTTCTTTGTGGGGTGCAGAGTTGCAGGAACCCGCTGAGACCAGCAGGGGGCGTGTTTATACTGTTCACCAGTATTTGAATGACTCATTTCTCCTACTAGAATCAACAACCTGCCTGGTGTTAGAGGAAGTAAGTATCACTGCACAGCCTGGCTTTAGGTTTGCCTTCATTGAACATACGTGTTAGTATGGGCAGGGTGGGGATGAACAGCACAATATTATGCAAGATCTGCTAAATGTGTGTTTATTCAAATTCACAGGTGGATTGAAGTGGATGCATTATATTGTATTATATGTTGTGATAAGCTGTCTGTCTGTCTGTCTGTTTTTCATAGACTGTGTATATAATATAATAAGAATAATGATGTTATTAATAATGAAATGATAACAATAATGAATGTTGTTTCCAAATATCCATAAAAATATATCATAGAAATATATCAAATGAAAAGTGCTTATATACTGACTTGTTCCTGGCTCATTTCTACGTGTGATCAATTCATTAAAATCTGTTCTACATGATATCACCCATACCCACCACCCCATCATGTCACCCCTTAAGTCCTGACATTAATAGCTCTTAGCATGTTGTATATTCTAGCAAGTGTATATCCTTAATGTTGATAACACGCTCTTATCACAGTTATTCATCTTGTTAATATGAATACTTGTGAACTGCTCTATTTTTATGTTTGCGTACCTCAGTGTTATGCTATTGTCTGCTTCAACAAATGTACACCTTGTAAATCGCTTTGGATAAAAGCGTCTGCCAAATGCCCTAAATGTAAATTATATCACCCAACATATCATGTTTATATTTATTATTTATAAATAGTTTATTATTGTTTGTTGTTATTTTAAACCGTCTCACTTTGAAATGCTAATCCGACTTTAGGTAAAGATGAATATCTACTGTGATATAGATTCAAATCTACTTAGATATAGATTTTACATACACTTAATAAAATAATCCTCATTATTAAAATACAAATTTCAAAAGGAATCTAGGCATATTTCGCCCCTTCGCCCACCAGAAGTTATGTTATAACACAGTAGGACTGATGGACCAGAAGTTATGTTATAACACAGTAGGACTGATGGACCAGAAGTTATATTATAACACAGTAGGACTGATGGACCAGAAGTTATATTATAACACAGTAGGACTGATGGATCAGAAGTTATGTTATAACACAGTAGGACTGATGGATCAGAAGTTATGTTATAACACAGTAGGACTGATGGATCAAAAGTTATGTTATAACACAGTAGGACTGATGGAACAGAAGTTATGTTATAACACAGTAGGACTGATGGATCAGGTGTTATGTTATAACACAGTAGGACTGATGGATCAGGTGTTAGGTTAGAGATGGTTATTTTAGGTGTTAGGTTAGAAATAGTTAGTTTAGGTGTTAGGTTAGAGATGGTTAGTTTAGGTGTTAGGATAAAGATGGTTAGTTTAAGTGTTATTCTAGAGATGGTAAGTTTAGGTGTTAGGTTAGAGATGGTTAGTTTAGGTGTTAGGTTAGAGATGGTTAGTTTAGGTGTTAGGTTAGAGATGGTTAGTTTAGGTGTTAGGTTAGAGATTGTTAGTATACTGAAGGTGTTAGGTTAGAGATGGTTAGTTTAGGTGTTAGGTTAGTGATAGTTAGTTTAGGTGTTAGGTTAGAGATGGTTAGTTTAGGTGTTAGGTTAGAGATGGTTAGTTTAGGTGTTAGGTTAGAGATTGTTAGTATACTGAAGGTATTAGGTTAGAGATGGTTAGTTTAGGTGTTAGGTTAGCGATGGTTAGTTTAGGTGTTAGGTTAGAGATGGTTAGTTTAGGTGTTAGGTTAGAGATGGTTAGTTTAGGTTTTAGGTTAGCGATGGTTAGTTTAGGTGTTAGGTTAGAGATGGTTAGTTTAGGTGTTAGGTTAGAGATGGTTAGTTTAGGTGTTAGGTTAGAGATGGTTAGTTTAGGTGTTAGGTTAGAGATGGTTAGTTTAGGTGTTAGGTTAGAGATGGTTAGTTTAGGTGTTAGGTTAGAGATGGTTAGTTTAGGTGTTAGGTTAGAGGTGGTTAATTTAGGTATTAGGTTAGAGATGGTTAGTTTAGGTGTTAGGTTAGAGATGGTTAGTTTAGGTGTTAGGTTAGAGATGGTTAGTTTAGGTGTTAGGTTAGAGGTGGTTAATTTAGGTATTAGGTTAGAGATGGTTAGTTTAGGTGTTAGGTTAGAGATGGTTAGTTTAGGTATTAGGTTAGGTTAGAGATGGTTAGTTTAGGTGTTAGGTTAGAGATGGTTAGTTTAGGTGTTAGGTTAGAGATGGTTAGTTTAGGTGTTAGGTTAGAGATGGTTAGTTTAGGTGTTAGGTTAGAGATGGTTAGTTTAGGTGTTAGGTTAGAGATGGTTAGTTTAGGTGTTAGGTTAGAGATGGTTAGTTTAGATGTTAGGTTAGAGATGGTTAGTTTAGGTGTTGGGTTAGAGATGGTTAGTTTAGGTGTTAGGTTAGAGATGGTTAGATTAGGTGTTAGGTTAGAGATGGTTAGTTTAGGTGTTAGGTTAGAGATGGTACGTTTTAGGTATTAGGTGTTAGGTTAGAGGGTATTACCGATGGTTCTGTAGCTCTTCCTGTTTGTGTCACTAACATGGAGATTATCATTTTTTTAAGGTTTATGGCAAATGTGTCACTGAGGTATGACATACATATCACATCCTTAGACAGGATGTGGTTTCAGCTTGTACAGGAAGCCTCTTCACGCAACACACACCACACACACACACACACACACACACACCACACAGGGCGACAGTATGGCGTCAGTGTAGCTCAGGAGTAGAGCGGTCGCCTCACAACCGGAAGGCTTCTGGTTCTTCACCAACTCCCCCGTTGGTGGTTGAATGTCTGCATGAATGGGTGAATGTGAGGCATGACTTGTAAAGCGCTTTGAGTAACCATTGGTTAGAAAAGCGCTATATAAATGTCCATTTACCATTACACACACACAAATCAATAGATTATATATATATATATGTAAAACATATTACTCCTTTACTTATACAATAATTGACATGCATATTATACATTTACATGTATAGTTTGAATGTACATAGTATTGACATTTTATCGTAATGTTCTGTATATTATATACATACATTTTATTATTATTTATATATTATATATTATTATATATATTTATTTATTTAATGCTCATTTACACAAGCTCAATTACTTTGAAATACATACAGTATATATTGAATCCGATTGTGCTTATTCAGATTAAGATGAAGACTAATGTGTACACAATACATCACACCCACGTAGGAGTTTTACTTTAACACTTCAATCGATTTTAAGGTCGATAGGTTATCTAGTGGATAGGTTATCTAGTGGATATGTTATCTAGTGGATATGTTATCTGGTCGATGTGTTATCAGGTTGATGTGTTATCTAGTCAATGTGTTATCTAGTCAATGTGTTATCTAGTCAATGTGTTATCTAGTCAATGTGTTATCTAGTCAATGTGTTATCTGGTCTAATTAGTCAGCTGACAAGACAGCTAGTCAGCTAAACACTTTTCTAGCTCCTGTGCACAACAGCCGCGTACACCACCGTCGACCCGTCACTGCCATGGCGCATGCTGGAAGTGGCGGCCAGCGACTCGTGATTCAGGGCCGCGTACCAATCGGACCCTTCCTCTTCCTCCCCTTCCTCTTTGTCCTCCTCCCCTTCCTCTTCCTCCCCTTCCTCTTCGTCCTCCTCCCCTTTCTCTTCCTCCCCGTCCTCTTCGTCCTCTTCCTCTTCCTCCTCTCTGCGGCCATAGAGACGGTCATTCCGAGATGTCCGGCTGGCGGTGGAGGGTTTCTGGACGGGATGCTGGGGCTTTTCCAGGGTGAGATGATTGATGATGAGTCATCGATCTGTCCTTTATCACAGCTACAGCCTGTCCCTTATCACAGCTACAGTCTGTCCTTTATCACAGTTACAGCCTGTCCTTTATCACAGCTACAGCCTGTCCCTTATCACAGTTACAGCCTGTCCCTTATCACAGCTACAGTCTGTCCTTTATCACAGTTACAGCCTGTCCCTTATCACAGCTACAGTCTGTCCTTTATCACAGCTACAGTCTGTCACTTTATCACAGCTACAGTCTGTCCTTTATCACAGCTACAGTCTGTCCTTATCACAGCTACAGTCTGTCCCTTATCACAGCTACAGTCTGTCCTTTATCACAGCTACAGTCTGTCCCTTATCACAGCTACAGTCTGTCCTTTATCACAGCTACAGTCTGTCCTTTATCACAGCTACAGTCTGTCCTTTATCACAGCTACAGTCTGTCCTTATCACAGCTACAGTCTGTCCCTTATCACAGCTACAGTCTGTCCCTTATCACAGCTACAGTCTGTCCTTTATCACAGCTACAGCCTGTCCCTTATCACAGATACAGTCTGTCCCTTATCACAGTTACAGTATGTCCCTTATCACAGCTACAGCATGTCCCTTATCACAGCTACAGCCTGTCCCTTATCACAGCTACAGTCTGTCCCTTATCACAGCTACAGTCTGTCCTTTATCACAGCTACAGTCTGTCCCTTATCACAGCTACAGCCTGTCCCTTATCACAGCTACAGCCTGTCCCTTATCACAGCTACAGCATGTCCCTTATCACAGATACAGCCTGTCCCTTATCACAGCTACAGTCTGTCCTTATCACAGCTACAGTCTGTCCTTTATCACAGCTACATCCTGTCCCTTATCACAGCTACAGCCTGTCCCTTATCACAGCTACAGTCTGTCCTTTATCACAGCTACAGTCTGTCCTTTATCACAGCTACAGTCTGTCCTTTATCACAGCTACAGTCTGTTCTTTATCATAGCTAAAGTTACAGTCTGTCCTTTATCAAAGCTACAGTCTGTCCTTTATCACAGCTACAGTCTGTCCTTTATCACAGCTAAAGTTACAGTCTGTCCTTCATCCCATTGTGGCAGAAGAGAATCTGCTCTTACCAGACATGCTGGGGTTGTTCTGCGGTGTCCTGCATGCAGAAAAGAGTGTATCATCAGTATAAAGTTGAACGTGGTATCGACACAATGCCGTGTGTCTGAGGAGTCTGACCTGGGCACCTCTTCATGGACACAACTGGTAGAACGATGGTCCCGACAACACACAGGACGACCCCCGAGGCCCAGAGGTAGGTTCTCAGAGTCGTCCCACCGGAGGGCTCTGCACCCGTAGCTGGAAAGAACACACTGAGGAAATACTACCATGCTGCTATGGTACTGAGAGAAATAATAATAATAATAATAATAATACAAACACTTCAGCACAAATATTATTGTACTGTTGTATATGTACTATTGTGATGTACAAGCCACTTCACCTGGTAAATGTACTAAAGTGAATACTATAGTAATGTAGTGTAATGTAGAAGCCACCGTACCTGGTAAATGTAATAAAGTGAATACTATAGTAAAGTAGTGTAATGTAGGAGCCACTGTACCTGTTAAATGTAATAAAGTAAATACTTGTACTGTACCTCTTAAATGTACTAAAGTAAATACTTTAGTAAAGTAGTGTAATGTACAAGCCACTGTACCTGTTAAATGTGCTAAAGTAAATACTTTAGTAAAGTAGTGTAATGTAGGAGTAAAATGTACCGTTGTCTCCTTGATCAAACATCACCGTTGTGACCTCGGGGCTTTCTGTAAAAACCAACAAAATTAATCAATCAAAATGTACAAACAAGAGAAAATGTTGTGGGCTACAGCATGAACAGAATGCTGGGGCCCAGAGTACGTAAAATACACAAATAAACAAACGCCAAAACACAATGATGCCAGGCTCAGTGGCTGGTCACAGGGCCCCTCCTGACACACAAACGCTCTGGATGACAATCACATCGTCTTTACCCTTTATGTGGTTGGAGATGTGAGCGTAACATCTTTAAGCGTTAGCCTCGGGAGGCGGACAGGGGACAGGGGACAGGGGACAGGGGACAGGGGACAGGGGGGGACAGGGGACAGGGGACTGGGGACAGGGGACAGGGGATTTAAACCGTTGACCTGTCGAAGGCAGCCATGGATGCCATGCCTCCATATCTAGTAATAGTATAGTAATACTATAGTAAAGTAGTGTAATGTAGGAGCCACCATACCTTGTAAATGTACTGAAGTGAATACTATAGTAAAGAAGTGTAATGTACAAGCCACTGTACCTGGTAAATGCACTAAAGTAAATACTTTAGTAAAGTAGTGTCATGTACAAGCCACTGTACCTGGTAAATGCACTAAAGTAAATACTTTAGTAAAGTAGTGTAATGTACAAGCCACGTACCTGGTAAATGTACTAAAGTAAATACTTTGTAAAGTATATAATGTACAATCCACTGTACCTGTTAAATGTACTAAAGTAAATACTTTAGTAATGTACGAGTAAAATGTACCATTGTCTCCTTGATCAAACATCACCGTTGTGATCTCGGGGCTTTCTGTAAAAAGCAACAAAATGAATCAATCAAAATGTACAAACAAGAGAACATGTTGTGGGCTACAGCATGAACAGAATGCTGGGGCCCACAGTACGTAAAATACACTAATAAACAAACACCAAAACACAATGATGCCAGGCTCAGTGGCTGGTCACAGGGCCCCTCCTGACACACAAACGCTCTGGATGACAATCACATCGTCTTTACCCTTTATGTGGTTGGAGATGTGAGCGTAACATCTTTAAGCGTTAGCCTCGGGAGTTGGACTGGGGACAGGGGACAGGGGACAGGGGACAGGGGACAGGGGACAGGGGACAGGGGACAGGCGACAGGGGATTTCAACCGTTGACCTGTTGAAGGCAGCCATGGATGCCATGCCTCCATGTCTCCTAATGGGGTCTGTGTGGACCACTACAGGAGAGACAGTGGACCCGACAAAAACCTCAAACTGCTGCAATGCCACGGGATCAAAGCCATGGGGTAGAGTCCTGTCTCCGAAGAGCATTCAGCTTCTTGGAGAGAACCCCCACCCAGGATTAAGACCAAAACTAAAACAAATAAGAAATAACAAAAGTAAGCTAAACACAGCATGCTGTGATTGATACTCAAAGCCTACAGAGGGAAAACATCCAGGAGGCTCAACTGACCAAATATTAGATTAGAGTGCAAATGTTGCAGTAAAGTGCATGGTAATATATAATGTACAGTTTACAGTTGTTAAAAGTTGTCTACTAGGTATTAAGTGGGATATGAGCATACAAATAGTAGGTATATATATATATATCAGGGTTTCCGTTAGCCGGTATTTACCGTTTTTTAGCGGGTAAAAATGATAAAAAACGGTAATTTAAAAACCTGCCGGTCAAAATGTCCGGTAATAATGCTCATACTAAACTTAGATCTGGACATTTGAGTTTTGACAGCTTTATTACTGCCCCCTCCCCCCCGAAAGGGTGACAGAATTAAGTGACCAATCAGCTGCCGCCCCTCTCATGACGTCAAGCGACGTCACTGAACAGGGGGCGTGGCCAAGCCACGTGCGCTGGCGGCGCAAACACACACCTGTCGGCAATTGCCGTGGCTGATTGTTAATCCCCTCACCTGGGGTATATAGACCCTGGCTTCCCGTTACCCCGGGTTAGGTCGTACGTCGTAGCACGTCATACGTTGTTCATGTTACGTCGTACATTCTGGACGGAATCGCCACGCTGATGTCCCGGAGATCCAGATCCTTTGCCTGTCCCACGTCACCCGCCTGTCTCGCGTTACTCCGGTCTATACGAGCTCCCCGGTCATTATAATTACCTGTCTGGTACCTGTCGCTACTCGACCTCCCGGGACCCAGACTCCTCCCCCGTCCCGGACTACTCGCCGGTCTACAACCTGCCGGTACTCCGCGGATCGACCTCCCGGTACCCAGACCCCTGGACTGTCCCTGATCACTCTAGTGTTGTGTTTGAGTTGTTTTGTGTTGCTTTAAATAAAGCTTTATGTTATAGCTCCACTGTCTTGTGTTGTGTGTGTTTTAAATAAAGCTTTATGTTATAGCTCCACTGTCTTGGTCTGCGTTCTGGGTCCCACCGAACTATCCCATTTGTGACACTAGATGTTACAGGTGTTTTGAAATAGATTTTTGCTCAATCATTCTTGTTCGTTTTGTTGTTCATTAAATAGTCTAATTTATTTGAGGTCTTTGTCATTCTTTCGTCAATCTAGGTGTACATTATAGTTGCGTTTGTAATATAGACTGTTTTTGAAACATGACCGCTAAGTTTAGAATTTGTCCGGTAAAATAAAATCTGTCCGGACACATGACCGGCAAGAAAAAATCCTAGCGGAAACCCTGATATATATATATATATACAGGTAAGTAAGTATTTAACAGGTAGTGATCAGAGGTATGCAGTTATTGAAAGCAGGATAAATATATATAAGTGAGCATATATAAATGTATGGCCTTTCTAAATGTATATACAGGAGCAGGGATATGCAGTTCTATCAACAGTTGTAGATTAACATATATATGGCAGGTACAGTAAAAACGTGTACACATTAACAGGTATCTTATTAATAAATATGTAAACTATAGAGAGGTAGGTAGTTGTGATACAGGTTTTATGAACCATGTAAGCAGGAGAGGAACAGAAAGGGTTGCAACAAGAAGGCACACATCCACCAAAACTCACAACAAGCAACTCATGGGGGATGTTTTTCACTTCCTGGTCACCATACCGATCACCAGATGTATATACATACTGTGCATATATACTGTATATATGCTCTATATATGTATGGAGGGAGTATAGTACCTTTTACTTTCAATTGTACAATTACAATGGATGATGTTAAATTAGGATGTACCTATATAACCTTATGGTCATGGTGATAAGTGTGTGTGTGTGTGTGTGTGTGTGTGTGTGTGTGTGTGTGTGTGTGTGTGTGTGTGTGTGTGTGTGTGTGTGTGTGTGTGTGTGTGTGTGTGTGTGTGTGTGTGTGTGTGTGTGTGTGTGTGTGTGTGTGTGAGAGACAGACAGAACAGTCTCCCCTCACCTGTAACAGTGATGTTGATGAAATGGCCTTTCGTGAACATGGTTTCACAGCGGTACTCCCCAGAGTCGTTGTTGAGCAGGCGGGTGAAGACCAGGTAGAACACACCGGATGCCTCCGTCAGGTTGTCCCATCGGGTCTGAAAGGCGGTAGTGGTCCTGTCTCCCTGTCCTTCAGACTGTCTCGTTGTAGTTTTGTTCCAGAAGACGGCAGGCTTTTCATTGGGACAGAAAGAGACCGGACACGGCACCTCCAGGCTGTGTCCGGGCCGGACGAGGAACCCCTGGTTACGACGCACATTGATCTGTGGTGAACAGATCGCACTGCACACACCTGCACGGAGGAGCGGATCAACAGAGATTCACTTCACATTCATAGCTAAAGTCTGACGGCAGACAAGCTCAGATCAGGGTGAAGGGAAACCCAGCTAGCAGTAGGCCTGTGTTCAATAAAGAACAATAAACACCAACCACACATGAGAACATACATTAGAACCACACCAGCTGGTAGTAGGCCTGTGTTCAATAAAGAACAATAAACACCAACCACACATGAGAACATACATTAGAACCACACCAGCTGGCAGTAGGCCTGTGTTCAATAAAGAACAATAAACACCAACCACACATGAGAACATACATTAGAACCACACCAGCTGGCAGTAGGCCTGTGTTCAATAAAGAACAATAAACACCAACCACACGTGAGAACATACATTAGAACCACACCAGCTGGCAGTAGGCCTGTGTTCAATAAAGAACAATAAACACCAACCACACGTGAGAACATACATTAGAACCACACCAGCTGGCAGTAGGCCTGTGTTCAATAAAGAACAATAAACACGAACCACACGTGAGAACATACATTAGAACCACACCAGCTGGCAGTAGGCCTGTGTTCAATAAAGAACAATAAACACCAACCACACGTGAGAACATACATTAGAACCACACCAGCTGGCAGTAGGCCTGTGTTCAATAAAGAACAATAAACACCAACCACACGTGAGAACATACATTAGAACCACACCAGCTGGCAGTAGGCCTGCTAAACTGAATTCAACTGAACTGAATAAGACTGAAGGAACAGGAGCTTGTGTCCTCGTGTTTGTGACCTACCGCCGGTGGTGAGGCTGAGGAGCAAGAGTAGGAAGCAGAGCCTCCTCATGGTGGTGAGGCTGAGGAGAGGCAGGGAGCAGAGCCTCCTCATGGTGGTGAGGCTGAGGAGAGGCAGGAAGCAGAGCCTCCTCATGGTGGTGAGGCTGAGGAGAGGCAGGAAGCAGAGCCTCCTCGAAGTAGTGTCTTCTGCTTCTGTCATCTGCTTTGCTTTATGTCTCCTTAAGCACTTCCCCCTTTTTCTACACGTGTGTGTGTGTGTGTGTGTGTGTGTGTGTGTGTGTGTGTGTGTGTGTGTGTGTGTGTGTGTGTGTGTGTGTGTGTGTGTGTGTGTGTGTGTGTGTGTGTGTGTGTGTGTCTGTGTGTGTGTGTGTGTGTCTATTTAGATTAGATTTAGATTAAATTGTATTGTCATTGTACAGCACAAGTACAGTACAGCTAAAGAATTTACCATCTAACCAGAGTGCAAATGTTTCAGTAAAGTGCACGGTAATATAATATAATTTACAGTTTAAATGTACAGGTTACAGTTTTTTCAATGCTTACACGCATTGTTCACTACAGAAGTCACTTTTTCAAAACTCTTCTCACAGTCTGCATACCAACACGCATCTTGGCCAAACAGTTTATCTCACTTCCAAAACTCACTCAAACCACCAAAACACTTCATACTTGTCTCAAAATAGGTTTGTTCGTCCATAACACAGCAACAGTTCTCACTCAGAAAGCATACATTGTCATTCATATCACACTGACCTACAAAACACTAACAACAGGGAGCATTACATAAATAATGAACTTTTATCTTTGAAGTTTGAATGATGTTTTTAATTTTAGAATAATTTATAATAGAATACGATCTTAACATATTGTTGAGTGTACTGAATGATTGTATATTGTATTGTATATTGAAACAAGAATGAATCAGCAATGCAACAATTTGCTTCAGTTACATTTTTTTTTTATGTCTTTACATAGTGATTTACAGTACTTTATGCATCACATTCACTCCCTGTCTTCTGCATTTGGTCACATGTTTTCATCCACATCACACCTTATATCCTCTCTGGCAATGCACCTTGGGAAGAATCTCTTTGAATGTCTGATCCAACCCTGGCAGGCTTCAGGAGAAACATCTCCACACCCTGCATTCATTGCATCCAGCAAGGACAGCAGGTCATGTGGGGAGTGGTCATACACTTTCCACCTCCACGCGGAGAAAACAACAAATGTATTCCTTGCCCTTGGACCTCTCGCACCTACTGGCACAAGGTGATTATGGAGGTCGTCTAAGAAAGAAATTAGCCTCTCTGTATTATAGGGTCCTATCAGAGGTTTGTGCAAAAGCAAGCTATCACTGGAGAGGGCTGCACACATGGTTATATTTGCTCCTCTCTGGCCTGGAACATTCACAGTGGCCCGCTGCCCAATGACATTTCTTCCTCTCCGTCTCGTTTTTGCCAGGTTAAATCCAGCTTCATCCACAAAGATAAATAAATGTGGTCTGGCCTCAATCTCCATTACCGTCTAAAATGAAATAAAACCACCGTTTTAGTACAGCACGTTATGCATAGCTATGTATGTATTCTGCTTAGTTTTTGAACAAACATCTGACCTGGACATATTGATAACGGATCTCTTTTACCCGCTCTCCATTCCTTTCAAACGGTACAGTGTATAACTGCTTCATCCTTACCTTATGTTTATCCAGGACTCTGGCAATTGTTGTAATGCTGACCGTGTTGACATTGGCAAAAGTCACATTGTCTGCCAGCACTAGGTCCCCAATGGGTCTAAGTTTACAGTAATAGCATTGTTAGCAATGACCATATCAATGATGGCAGTCTCCTGGGCATCTGAAACAATGCGGCCTCTCCCTCCTGTAGGAGGCAACCTTTGAATCCTACATATAGTAAAACACAGTAAAACACAAAACAATCAATATAATTGAAAAATGTAGGAGATGTAAAATATAAACATAGTGTACTGTACTGTGACATGTAGTGCAGTGAGCTGTGTTTGGAATTATTTCATTTTATTGTCAATATTTTTATATCATTTTCCATAGATTTCAATGTGGCTGCAGAAGAAATTGACTTTTTTTTTCCATCATTCTGTTTTGATTGTGTTTTGAACTGTTTTGAAACAAAGTGTGTTAGCATTTCCATAGTGTTTTTGGAGGCTGTAGACTCTGACTGAGAAAGGAGTTCATGAATGTTGGTAACTGTAGTCATTGAATGCATTTTGTGTGAAAGCAATGAAAAATGAACCACAGTTTCGACCGCATAGACTTCTGTTTTTCGCTGACTGTGTGAAGAGTTTTGAAAAAGTGACTTCTGTAGTGAACAATGCGTGTTAGCCATTGAAAAAAACTGTAAAAGACAGTCTAGGTATGAAATGGGATATAAGCAGCATAATAATAACAGGTATATGTACATACAGGTAAGTGAGTATTTAACAGGCAGTGATCAGGGGTATGCAGTTATTGAAAGCAGGATAAAAATATATAAATGTAAATGTATATACAAATGAGCATATATAAATGTATGGCATATATAAATGTATATACAGGAGTAGGAGCAGTTCTATTAACAGATTTCAATATATATGTAGGTACAGTAACCAGGTATCTTTGTAATAAACAAGTCAACGATAGAGAGGGAGGGAGTTGTGATACAGTTTGTTTTTACAGTTGTTGTTTTTTTTCTTTTTTCTTTGTTGTTTTAGTTAGTCAGAGACATTATTGTAGGTGTTGAGCAGAGGTGTGGGGCAGGGGGTGGGGGGGCAGCAGGGGGGAGTGCAGCAGCAGGGGGGGGTGCAGCAGCAGCAGGGGGGGTGCAGCAGCAGGGGGGAGTGCAGCAGCAGGGGGGGGGTGCAGCAGCAGCAGGGGGGGGGTGCAGCAGCAGGGGGGAGTGCAGCAGCAGGGGGGAGTGCAGCAGCAGGGGGGGGTGCAGCAGCAGGGGGGAGTGCAGCAGCAGGGGGGAGTGCAGCAGCAGGGGGGGGTGCAGCAGCAGGGGGGAGTGCAGCAGCAGGGGGGGGGGCAGCAGCAGGGGGGAGTGCAGCAGCAGGGGGGAGTGCAGCAGCAGGGGGGAGTGCAGCAGCAGGGGGGAGTGCAGCAGCAGGGGGGGGGCAGCAGCAGGGGGGAGTGCAGCAGCAGGGGGGAGTGCAGCAGCAGGGGGGAGTGCAGCAGCAGGGGGGGGGCAGCAGCAGGGGGGAGTGCAGCAGCAGGGGGGAGTGCAGCAGCAGGGGGGGGGTGCAGCAGCAGGGGGGAGTGCAGCAGCAGGGGGGGGGTGCAGCAGCAGGGGGGAGTGCAGCAGCAGGGGGGGGGCAGCAGGGGGGGTGCAGCAGCAGGGGGGGGGGCAGCTCCGTGCTCCTGTTCTCAAGGTAAGCAAATTGGTGTTTATCCAGTGAGGGTGAGAGGCCAGATTTGAGATGAGCCAGGACCAGCCTCTCAAAGCACTTCATGATGATGGGGGTGAGTGCAACAGGGTGGAAGTCAGTGAGGTTCGCTGCAGAGGAGTGTTTTGGCACTGGCACAATGGAGGTGGTTTTAAAGCACACGGGGACAACTGCCTGAGCTAGAGACATGTTGAACATGTCAGTAAGGATCTCGGTCAGCTGCTCAGCGCAGTTCCTGAGCACGCCACCGGGGGCGCCATCAGGACCAGCTGCCTTATGAGCATTTGTTCTGCTCAGTGCCGCACGCACGTCTGTGGGGGAGAGGGTGAGGGGCTGGTGGTCAACGGGGAGAGTCGCCCTGGTGGGCAGTTCGGGGTTGTTCTCGGAGCAAGTTTTTCAGGGAGGAATAAGTCAGTGGTTGGGGGGGAGTTGTTGGAGGGTTTATAATCCATGATGGCCTGGATGCCCTGCCACATGCGTCGGGGATCGGAGTTGTTGAAGTGGTCTTCAACCCTTCGCTTGTGTTTGAGCTTGGCCAGCTTGATGCCCTTTTTCAGATTAGCCCTGGCTAAACAGTTGGCCAGTGCATCGCCCGACCTAAAAGCAGCGTCACGTGCCTTTAGGAGTAGGCGACCTCTCTGTTCATCCACGGCTTCCGGTTGGGGAATGTTGTGATCTGTTTGAGGGTGGTGACAGTGTCAATGCTGGAGTTGATGTAATCCAAAACAGAGGAGGCGTAGGAGTCGATGTCGGTGTGGGAGTCTAGGGTAGACTGGGAGGCATACAGGCTCCAATCCGTGTGCAGAAACAGGTTCTGCAACTTAGAGTCTGCTCCCTCAGGCCACACTTTGACTGTCCTAACGGTGGGCTTCACACGCTTGATGAGTGGTGTGTACTTAGGCAGCATGAACAAAGAGACATGATCACTCTGCCCAAGGTGGGGGAGGGGGACGGCTTTGTAAGCATTAGCTGTTGGTGTAAACATGGTCTAATGTTCTGTCTCCTCTTGTAGAGCAGGTGACATACTGGTAAAATTTGGGGAGCACAGTCTTTAAGTTGCATGATTGAAATCGCCTGCAATAATAAAGGCTGCCTCTGGGTGGGAGTTCTGCTGTTTGTTAATAGCAGAGTACAGTTCCTTCATAGCTAGGCTAGCGTTAGCATCTGGAGGTATGTAAGCTGCAGTTATGATGGTGGCTGTAATTTCCCTGGGTTGGTAAAAGGGTCTACATTTAACCAGTAGGTATTCTAAGTTAGCAGAGCAGTGGCTCTCGATGGTGGTCGTGTCTGTGCACCAAGTCTTGTTAGTATAGATACACAAACCTCCACCCCTGGTTTTACCAGAGCCCTCAGCTGATCTGTCTGCTCTGTGTAGAGTGAGCCCCGTTAGCTCAATAGCACTGTCGGCCATTCCACTTTTAAGCCATGTTTCTGTTTAATCCGTTTATGGTTGATAATCCGCAGCCGCAGTTCATCAATTTTGTTCGCCAGAGATCGTACGTTGGCGATGAAAGCGCTGGGTAGCGACGGACGATGGGGGTTAGCTCTTAGCCTTGCACGTAGCCCTCCGTGGATTCCTCTCCTGTGTTTACATTTTCTCTGCGGGCGATGGGTCTGGTCAGCGGCCGTGCTGGGGTGAGCTTCACCGGAGTTTCAGCGTGGAGTTGAAGATCGCCGATTAAGTGGCCAGAATGATGTAATCCAATTCCAAAAAGATGTGTCGAGTGTATGTGATAAGAGCAAGACTGTTCTGTGTGAAAAGACTAAGAATTATTATTTTCAAAAGCTGGTCAGATGCTGGGCGTCGTAATATTTACGCGCATCTTGGTCGTAATGTATATATATATATATATATATATATATATATATATATCAGTGGTGAAGCATCAGGGCCTTCAAGGTATTCAGAGAAGACCCTGGAACTCTCAGATGAAACAAAAAAAAATCTAATTAATTATATTAATGAAATGTAATACAATTAAAATAATAAATAAATAATAATAAAATTTGAATAAAATGAACAAATAAGAATCATATCTGTGTTGTTGATCTGTTATATTAAAGTGTCACGTTGATTTGTTTGTCTTTCTCGGTCCATTTGAGTGGTTTTGTGTTGGAAAAACAATGCAACCAATCAGATAATTTTCTAGGTTGCTAGGAAGAATATCCTTCAACCAAAGTACTCCCCGCATGCTTTGGCCCACTGAATGAGAGCGTACGTTTGGATTGACAATTTGATCAACCAATCATATAGTGATTTGTAGCCAATGGGCATATTCTTTCGGATTCCCCCACAGTTCAATAGTACGCTAGAAGGTCCAGTTAGTTCACTGGCTCGAGACAGAGAATCTAGCGTAGTGCTACGTTGTTTTTTTGATCTATACCAATATCTATAG
>JANIIK010000926.1:22775-44880 GCA_027704905.1 Muraenolepis orangiensis | reverse complement strand
CATCGACCTGATAACACATTGACTAGATAACACATTGACTAGATAACACATTGACTAGATAACACATTGACTAGAAGAGGTCAAGTTGTTCATAAGAGCTGAGACTCCTTTAAGTTAGAAAATTATTTTCACATTTGGCTCTCTAATTGTATGCATTGAATTGATACCTGTACTACCAATTATAATCCGGTATGTAGGAGACAATTAACACTGTGGGTATAAAAGTAGGAACCAAAGTTTGGTGGTTTGAGGTTCCTCCGGAAGGCCACACCGTTTTTGAACACACGGAGCACACACACAAACACGGGATTACAAACATTTGCTATAGATATTGTTTTAAACCGTAATATTATGTATGGTGGATGAGAATGTATGGTGAATGAAGCAAGTTAAATGGACACCAGTAAAAGGAAACAACTGTATTCCAACTGGACTAATTATATCAGACTATTATTCACCTGACAAACTTTGTGTGCGTCAATTACACCAAGATAGCGGATCCTCAGAGGATTAAAGCGTTGGCTTAGCCTCTACAGTCATTTTTATTTAAAATGTATTGTGTAGTATTCTTATCATATTGTGTTCTAGAATTTCATACTGGGAATGGGGAGTAAGCATTCCATTGTACTTGTTGCAAATGGCTTGAATATATAATATAATATATAACATATATAAACATATATACCAGTGGCGAAACATGTCTATCACAACTGGACCTTCGGTAGCCCTTTAAGTTGAGATATTTTGACAGGTGAGTGCTAATGACCAGACATTTGCCAGAGAAATGAGGTGATTATTGATCATGGTTTTGTAACTCTTAGTTACGTTAAGTCTTTTCACATTAGGCGATGCAAAGAAAGATCAAGTCAAAACTCTCATTTTAAATGCACAACAATGCTTAACAAACACACTTGTTGAATGATTAGTTAATGGCTATCTTGAGAGCCATTAACTAATCATTCAACAAGTGTGTGGAAACAAAATGCAACAACCAGCTCAACGAGACGCAACACTGAGACAAAACCAGCAAAGACAAATGAGTCTCACTCACCAATGATGTTCACTTGAAGACCAAATTCATTCTCCTGTCCTTCTGGATGGATCGATAACCCGGTCCTAAAGCTGATCACTGCTTTTCAGATCCAAAAGAAGTTGCCTTTCAATAGCTATGGAAGCTGAGTCGGGATTGTCCTGTTCTGTTCCTCCATATGTTTTTATAATATTAAAATGTCCTTTCCGCAGATGCAGTGGTGACGGGGATCGTTACAACTTTTTTATAATGTCTATCTTTAAACTGAATGGTCGTCTTGAAAAGGGTACTAACAACAATTCCGCAACCACATCATCTTCACCCGTTGCCATTTCCATGTAAAAAACCTACGTAGAAAAAAACCAACGTAGCACTACGCTAGATCCTCGAGCCGGTAAACCTTCTAGCGCACTTTGGACCTGTGGGGAAATCTGAAAGAATACGCCCATTGGCTACAAATCACTATATAATTGGTTGATTCAATTGTCAATCCAAACGTACGCTCCCATTCAGTTTAAGGGCCAAAGCATGCGGGAATACTTTGCTTGAAGGATATTCTTCCCAGCAACCTAGAAAAATATCTGATTGGTTGTATTTTTTTTCCAACACAAAACCACTCAAATGCGTAGTGCATGGACCGAGAAAGACAAACAAATCAACGTAACACTGTAATATAGCACATCAACTACACTGATACGATTCTCATTTATTCATTTTATTTAAATTGTATTAAATTGTATTAAATTGTATTACATTTTATTAATACAATTAATTTGAGTTTTTTTTGATTCATCTGAGAGTTCCAGGGTCTTCTCTGAATACCTTGAAGGCCCTGATGCTTCACCACTGATATGTACACATACATATTCTCTATATACATGTACATACACTGTATATACATATATATATATATACAGGATATAGATATATAAATATATATATACACTGGATATATACACTGAATATATATATGCACACACACACACACACACACACACACACACACACACACACACACACACACACACACACACACACACACACACACACACACACACACACACACACACACACACACACACACACACACACACACACACACACACACACCAGTGGCGAAGCGTGTCTATCACAACTGGACCTTCTGTAGACCAGGGGTTCCCAAACTTTTCAGCCCACGACCCCCAAAATAACAGACTGGAGACTGGCGACCCCCCCCACTATCACCGTCCGACGGGGTTCGGGGGGGGGGGGTTATGTCGCGATTGCGAACATCGTGAAGTCCAACGGGGGGCGTGATCGCGATTGTGTGTGGCTTTTTTTCAATGATGATACTGTCGTGAATCTGTGGGAATCAGAATTCCTTTATTTGTCACTCACGTTATTATTAACAATAATAATAATAATACAAATGATAAAAAATAATAATAATAAAATAAAAAATAAATCATGGGTCACTTCAAGAGGATTCTGAAATCATCTCGCGACCCCCCCCCCTCGGGGTCCCGCGACCCCCACTTTGGGAACCCCTGCTGTCGACCAAAAATTCAGTTGTTCTAGTCAGACGGACGTCACGGAGGAGTCACTTTATGCCTTATCTCATTTAGGCAGATTAGATTGTCGCAGCCAATTTCCAAGTGTACCATAGTTGGTAAAGCAGTGTCCATGTAGTGAAGTAACAGCCCACCATCTTCGCCTTCGCCATTTTGACGTAAAATCCTACGTAGAAACAACGTAGCACTACGCTAGATCCCCTCTCGCTCCAGCCAGTATACCTTCTAGCTCCCTATTGAGCTGTGGGGAAATCTGAAAGAATACGCCCATTGGCTACAAATCACTTTGTAGCCAAATTGTCAATCCAAACGTACGCTCTCATTCAGTCTAAGGGCCAAAGTCATCGGGAATACTTTGGTTGAAGGATATTCTTCCCAGCAACCTAGAAAAATATCTGATTGGTTGTATTGTTTTTCCAACACAAAACCACTCAAATGCGTCGTGCATGGACCGAGAAAGACAAACAAATCAATGTAACACTGAAATATAACAGATAACAACACAGATACCATTCTCATTTATTCATTTTATTTAAATTTGATTAAATTTGATTAAATTTGATTAAATTTGATTACATTTTATTAATACAATTAATCCGATTTTTTTTGTTTCATCTGAGAGTTCCAGGGTCTTCTCTGAATACCTTGAAGGCCCTAACGCTTCACCACTGACACACACACGTATAGAAAATGGGGGAAGTGCTTAAGGAGACAGAAAGCAGAAGCAATGACAGAAGCAGAAGACACCACTACAAGGAGGCTCTGCTTCCTGCCTCTCCTCAGCCTCACCACCATGAGGAGGCTCTGCTCCCTGCCTCTCCTCAGCCTCACCACCACGAGGAGGCTCTGCTCCCTGCCTCTCCTCAGCCTCACCACCATGAGGAGGCTCTGCTCCCTGCTCCTGCTCCTCAGCCTCACCACCATGAGGAGGCTCTGCTCCCTGCCTCTCCTCAGCCTCACCACCATGAGGAGGCTCTGCTCCCTGCCTCTCCTCAGCCTCACCACCATGAGGAGGCTCTGCTCCCTGCCTCTCCTCAGCCTCACCACCATGAGGAGGCTCTGCTCCCTGCTCTTGCTCCTCAGCCTCACCACCGGCGGTAGGTCACAAACACAAGGACACAAGCTCCTGTTCCTTCAGTCTAATTCAGTTCAGTTGAATTCAGTTCAGTTGAATGATTTTGGTTTCATTCTTTCAATGGAATTCTGATGAGTTTAATTCAGTTTGGTCAAATTCTGTTCAGTGGAATTTAGTTCTGTTGAATTATTTCGCTGAATTCTGTTACTTTAAACTCTGTTCTTCCTCGGTGCTTCCACACTTTTGCAGTTCAGTTTCACATAATGAAATGTAGTGCATGGCTGACCCCACCATCAGAGTGTATTGTTCTTCATTTAACACAGGCCTACTGCCAGCTGGTGTGGTTCTAATGTATGTTCTCATGTGTGGTTGGTGTTTATTGTTCTTTATTGAACACAGGCCTACTGCCAGCTGGTGTGGTTCTAATGTATGTTCTCACGTGTGGTTGGTGTTTATTGTTCTTCATTGAACACAGGCCTACTGCCAGCTGGTGTGGTTCTAATGTATGTTCTCACGTGTGGTTGGTGTTTATTGTTCTTTATTTAACACAGGCCTACTGCCAGCTGGTGTGGTTCTAATGTATGTTCTCATGTGTGGTTGGTGTTTATTGTTCTTTATTGAACACAGGCCTACTGCCAGCTGGTGTGGTTCTAATGTATGTTCTCACGTGTGGTTGGTGTTTATTGTTCTTTATTGAACACAGGCCTACTGCCAGCTGGTGTGGTTCTAATGTATGTTCTCACGTGTGGTTGGTGTTTATTGTTCTTCATTGAACACAGGCCTACTGCCAGCTGGTGTGGTTCTAATGTATGTTCTCACGTGTGGTTGGTGTTTATTGTTCTTTATTTAACACAGGCCTACTGCCAGCTGGTGTGGTTCTAATGTATGTTCTCATGTGTGGTTGGTGTTTATTGTTCTTTATTGAACACAGGCCTACTGCCAGCTGGTGTGGTTCTAATGTATGTTCTCACGTGTGGTTGGTGTTTATTGTTCTTTATTGAACACAGGCCTACTGCCAGCTGGTGTGGTTCTAATGTATGTTCTCATGTGTGGTTGGTGTTTATTGTTCTTTATTGAACACAGGCCTACTGCCAGTTGGTGTGGTTCTAATGTATGTTCTCATGTGTGGTTGGTGTTTATTGTTCTTTATTGAACACAGGCCTACTGCCAGCTGGTGTGGTTCTAATGTATGTTCTCATGTGTGGTTGGTGTTTATTGTTCTTTATTGAACACAGGCCTACTGCCAGCTGGTGTGGTTCTAATGTATGTTCTCATGTGTGGTTGGTGTTTATTGTTCTTTATTGAACACAGGCCTACTGCTAGCTGGGTTTCCCTTCACCCTGATCTGAGCTTGTCTGCCGTCAGACTTTAGCTATGAATGTGAAGTGAATCTCTGTTGATCCGCTCCTCCGTGCAGGTGTGTGCCGTGCGATCTGTTCACTACAGATCAATGTGCGTCGTAACCAGGAGTTCCTCGTCCGGCCCGGACACAGCCTGGAGGTGCCGTGTCCGGTCTCTTTCTGTCCCAATGAAAAGCCCGCCGTCTTCTGGAACAAAACTACAACGAGACAGTCTGAAGGACAGGGAGACAGGGCCACTCCCGCCTTTCAGACCCGATGGGACAACCTGACGGAGGCATCCGGTGTGTTCTACCTGGTCTTCACCCGCCTGCTCAACAACGACTCTGGGGAGTACCACTGTGGAACCAAGTTCCGGAAAGGACATTTCATCAACATAACTGTTACAGGTGAGTGGAGACTGTTCTGTCTGTCTCTCACACACACACACACACACACACACACACACACACACACACACACACACACACACACACACACACAATCATCCATTGTAATTGTACAATTGAAAGTAAAAAGGTACTATACTCCCTCCATACATATATATACAGCATATATACACAGCGATTGGTTGAGAGCCATCATGAGGCATATTGATGAAGCTGTGAGATGAGAAGTAAGATGTCTGGTGACCAGGAAGTGAAAAACATCCCCCATGAGTTGCTTGTTGTGAGTTTTGGTGGATGTGTGCCTTCTTGTTGCAACCCTTTCTGTTCCTCTCCTGCTTACGTGGTTCATAAAACCTGTATCACAACTACCTACCTCTCTATAGTTTACATATTTATTAATAAGATACCTGTTAATGTGTACACATTTTTACTGTACCTGCCATATATATGTTAATCTACAACTGTTGATAGAACTGCATATCCCTGCTCCTGTATATACATTTATATATTTATATATTTATATATGCTCACTTGTATATAAATTTACATTTATATATATTTATCCTGCTTTCAATAACTGCATACCCCTGTTAAATACTTACTTACCTGTATATATATATATACCTATTATTTTTATGGTCATATCCCATTTAATATCTAGTAGACAACTTTTAACAACTGTAAACTGTACATTATATATTACCATGCACTTTACTGCAACATTTGCACTCTGGTTAGATGCTAAATTATTTTTGCTGTACTGTACTTGTGCTGTGAAATGACAATACATTAGAATCTAATCTAATCTAATATTTGGTCAGTTGAGCCTCCTGGATGTTTACCCTCTGTAGGCTTTGAGTATCAATCACAGCATGCTGTGTTTAGATTACTTTTGTTATTTTCTTATTTGTTTTAGTTTTTTTGGTCTTAATCCTGGGTGGGGGTTCTCTCCAAGAAGCTGAATGCTCTTCGGAGACAGGTTCTCTACCCCATGGCTTTGATCCCGAAGCTTTGCAGCAGTTTGAGGTTCATGTCGGGTCCACTGTCTCTCCTGTAATGGTCCACACAGACCCCATTAGGAGACATGGAGGCATGGCATCCATGGCTGCCTTCAACAGGTCAACGGTTTGAATCCCCTGTCCCCTGTCCCCTGTCCCCTGTCCCCAGTCCAACTCCCGAGGCTAACGCTTAAAGATGTTACGCTCACGTCTCCAACCACATAAAGGGTAAAGACGATGTGATTGTAATCCAGAGCGTTTGTGTGTCAGGAGGGGCCCTGTGACCAGCCACTGAGCCTGGCATCATTGTGTTTTGGCGTTTGTTTATTAGTGTATTTTACGTACTCTGGGCCCCAGCATTCTGTTCATGCTGTAGCCCACAACATTTTCTCTTGTTTGTACATTTTGATTGATTCATTTAGTTTTAAAGAAAGAGCCGAGGTCACAACGGTGATGTTTGATCAAGGAGACAACGGTACATTTTACTCGTACATTACACTACTTTGCTAAAGTATTTACTTTAGTACATTTACCAGGTACGGTGGCTCCCACATTACACTACACATTACACTACATACTATAGTATTTAATGTAGTACATTTACCAGGTAAAGTGTCTTGTACATCCCAATAGTACATCTACAACAGTACAATAATATTTGTGCTGTAGTGTTTGTATTATTATTATTATTATTATTATTATTATTTCTCTCAGTACAATAGCAGCATGGTAGTATTTCCTCAATGTGTTCTTTCCAGCTACGGGTGCAGAGCCCTCCGGTGGGGCGACTCTGAGAACCTACATCTTGGCCTCGGGGGTCATCTTCTGTGTTGTCGGGACCATCGTTCTACCAGTTGAGTCCATGAAGAGGTGCCCAGGTCAGACTCCTCAGACACACGGCATTGTGTCGATACCACGTTCAACTTTATACTGATGATACACTCTTTTCTGCATGCAGGACAGCGCAGAACAACCCCAGCATGTCTGGTAAGAGCAGATTCTCTTCTGCCACAATGGGACAGACTGTTGCAGAAATGAAGGACAGACTGTAACTTTAGCTGTGATAAAGGACAGACTGTAGCTGTGATAATGGACAGACTGCAGCTGTGATAAAGGACAGACTGTAGCTGTGATAAAGGACAGACTGTAGCTGTGATAAAGGACAGACTGTAGCTGTGATAAGGGACAGGTTGTAACTGTGATAAAGGACAGGCTGTAACTGTGATAAGGGACAGGCTGTAGCTGTGATAAAGGACAGATCGATGACTCATCATCAATCATCTCACCCTGGAAAAGCCCCAGCATCCCAGCCAGAAACCCTCCACCGCCAGCCGGACATCTCGGAATGACCGTCTCTATGGCCGCAGAGGGGAGGAAGAGGAAGGGGAGGAAGGGGAGGAAGAGGAGGAGGAGGAAGAGGAAGGGTCTGTTTGGTACACGACCCTGAATCACAAGTCGCTGGCCGCCACTTCCGGCGTGCGCCATAGCAGTGACTCGTCGATGGTGGTGTACGGGGCCGTTGCGCACATGAGCAAGCAAAGTGTTTAGCTGACTAGCTGACTTGTCAGCTGACTAATGAGACCAGATAACACATCAACTAGATAACACATCGACCTGATAACACATTGACTAGATAACACATTGACTAGATAACACATTGACTAGATAACACATTGACTAGAAGAGGTCAAGTTGTTCATAAGAGCTGAGACTCCTTTAAGTTAGAAAATTATTTTCACATTTGGCTCTCTAATTGTATGCATTGAATTGATACCTGTACTACCAATTATAATCCGGTATGTAGGAGACAATTAACACTGTGGGTATAAAAGTAGGAACCAAAGTTTGGTGGTTTGAGGTTCCTCCGGAAGGCCACACCGTTTTTGAACACACGGAGCACACACACAAACACGGGATTACAAACATTTGCTATAGATATTGTTTTAAACCGTAATATTATGTATGGTGGATGAGAATGTATGGTGAATGAAGCAAGTTAAATGGACACCAGTAAAAGGAAACAACTGTATTCCAACTGGACTAATTATATCAGACTATTATTCACCTGACAAACTTTGTGTGCGTCAATTACACCAAGATAGCGGATCCTCAGAGGATTAAAGCGTTGGCTTAGCCTCTACAGTCATTTTTATTTAAAATGTATTGTGTAGTATTCTTATCATATTGTGTTCTAGAATTTCATACTGGGAATGGGGAGTAAGCATTCCATTGTACTTGTTGCAAATGGCTTGAATATATAATATAATATATAACATATATAAACATATATACCAGTGGCGAAACATGTCTATCACAACTGGACCTTCGGTAGCCCTTTAAGTTGAGATATTTTGACAGGTGAGTGCTAATGACCAGACATTTGCCAGAGAAATGAGGTGATTATTGATCATGGTTTTGTAACTCTTAGTTACGTTAAGTCTTTTCACATTAGGCGATGCAAAGAAAGATCAAGTCAAAACTCTCATTTTAAATGCACAACAATGCTTAACAAACACACTTGTTGAATGATTAGTTAATGGCTATCTTGAGAGCCATTAACTAATCATTCAACAAGTGTGTGGAAACAAAATGCAACAACCAGCTCAACGAGACGCAACACTGAGACAAAACCAGCAAAGACAAATGAGTCTCACTCACCAATGATGTTCACTTGAAGACCAAATTCATTCTCCTGTCCTTCTGGATGGATCGATAACCCGGTCCTAAAGCTGATCACTGCTTTTCAGATCCAAAAGAAGTTGCCTTTCAATAGCTATGGAAGCTGAGTCGGGATTGTCCTGTTCTGTTCCTCCATATGTTTTTATAATATTAAAATGTCCTTTCCGCAGATGCAGTGGTGACGGGGATCGTTACAACTTTTTTATAATGTCTATCTTTAAACTGAATGGTCGTCTTGAAAAGGGTACTAACAACAATTCCGCAACCACATCATCTTCACCCGTTGCCATTTCCATGTAAAAAACCTACGTAGAAAAAAACCAACGTAGCACTACGCTAGATCCTCGAGCCGGTAAACCTTCTAGCGCACTTTGGACCTGTGGGGAAATCTGAAAGAATACGCCCATTGGCTACAAATCACTATATAATTGGTTGATTCAATTGTCAATCCAAACGTACGCTCCCATTCAGTTTAAGGGCCAAAGCATGCGGGAATACTTTGCTTGAAGGATATTCTTCCCAGCAACCTAGAAAAATATCTGATTGGTTGTATTTTTTTTCCAACACAAAACCACTCAAATGCGTAGTGCATGGACCGAGAAAGACAAACAAATCAACGTAACACTGTAATATAGCACATCAACTACACTGATACGATTCTCATTTATTCATTTTATTTAAATTGTATTAAATTGTATTAAATTGTATTACATTTTATTAATACAATTAATTTGAGGTTTTTTTTATTCATCTGAGAGTTCCAGGGTCTTCTCTGAATACCTTGAAGGCCCTGACGCTTCACCACTGATATATACACATACATATTCTCTATATACATGTACATACACTGTATATACATATATATATATATACAGGATATAGATATATAAATATATATATACACTGGATATATACACTGAATATATATATGCACACACACACACACACACACACACACACACACACACACACACACACACACACACACACACACACACACACACACACACACACACACACACACACACACACACACACACACACACACACACACACACACCAGTGGCGAAGCGTGTCTATCACAACTGGACCTTCTGTAGACCAGGGGTTCCCAAACTTTTCAGCCCACGACCCCCAAAATAACAGACTGGAGACTGGCGACCCCCCCACTATCACCGTCCGACGGGGTTCGGGGGGGGGGGGTATGTCGCGATTGCGAACATCGTGAAGTCCAACGGGGGGCGTGATCGCGATTGTGTGTGGCTTTTTTTCAATGATGATACTGTCGTGAATCTGTGGGAATCAGAATTCCTTTATTTGTCACTCACGTTATTATTAACAATAATAATAATAATACAAATGATAAAAAATAATAATAATAAAATAAAAAATAAATCATGGGTCACTTCAAGAGGATTCTGAAATCATCTCGCGACCCCCCCCCCTCGGGGTCCCGCGACCCCCACTTTGGGAACCCCTGCTGTCGACCAAAAATTCAGTTGTTCTAGTCAGACGGACGTCACGGAGGAGTCACTTTATGCCTTATCTCATTTAGGCAGATTAGATTGTCGCAGCCAATTTCCAAGTGTACCATAGTTGGTAAAGCAGTGTCCATGTAGTGAAGTAACAGCCCACCATCTTCGCCTTCGCCATTTTGACGTAAAATCCTACGTAGAAACAACGTAGCACTACGCTAGATCCCCTCTCGCTCCAGCCAGTAGACCTTCTAGCTCCCTATTGAGCTGTGGGGAAATCTGAAAGAATACGCCCATTGGCTACAAATCACTTTGTAGCCAAATTGTCAATCCAAACGTACGCTCTCATTCAGTCTAAGGGCCAAAGTCATCGGGAATACTTTGGTTGAAGGATATTCTTCCCAGCAACCTAGAAAAATATCTGATTGGTTGTATTGTTTTTCCAACACAAAACCACTCAAATGCGTAGTGCATGGACCGAGAAAGACAAACAAATCAATGTAACACTGAAATATAACAGATAACAACACAGATACCATTCTCATTTATTTATTTTATTTAAATTTGATTAAATTTGATTAAATTTGATTACATTTTATTAATACAATTAATCCGATTTTTTTTGTTTCATCTGAGAGTTCCAGGGTCTTCTCTGAATACCTTGAAGGCCCTAACGCTTCACCACTGACACACACACGTATAGAAAATGGGGGAAGTGCTTAAGGAGACAGAAAGCAGAAGCAATGACAGAAGCAGAAGACACCACTACAAGGAGGCTCTGCTTCCTGCCTCTCCTCAAACTCACCACCATGAGGAGGCTCTGCTCCCTGCTCCTGCTCAGCCTCACCACCATGAGGAGGCTCTGCTCCCTGCTCTTGCTCCTCAGCCTCACCACCATGAGGAGGCTCTGCTTCCTGACTCTCCTCAGCCTCACCACCATGAGGAGGCTCTGCTCCCTGCCTCTCCTCAGCCTCACCACCATGAGGAGGCTCTGCTTCCTGACTCTCCTCAGCCTCACCACCATGAGGAGGCTCTGCTCCCTGCCTCTCCTCAGCCTCACCACCATGAGGAGGCTCTGCTCCCTGCCTCTCCTCAGCCTCACCACCATGAGGAGGCTCTGCTCCCTTCTCCTGCTCCTCAGCCTCACCACCGGCGGTAGGTCACAAACACGAGGACACAAGCTCCTGTTCCTTCAGTCTAATTCAGTCTAATTCAGTTCAGTTGAATTCAGTTCAGTTGAATGATTTTGGTTTCATTCTTTCAATGGAATTCTGATGAGTTTAATTCAGTTTGGTCAAATTCTGTTCAGTGGAATTTAGTTCTGTTGAATTATTTTGCTGAATTCTGTTACTTTAAACTCTGTTCTTCCTCGGTGCTTCCACACTTTTGCAGTTCAGTTTCACATAATGAAATGTAGTGCATGGCTGACCCCACCATCAGAGTGTATTGTTCTTAATTTAACACAGGCCTACTGCCAGCTGGTGTGGTTCTAATGTATGTTCTCATGTGTGGTTGGTGTTTATTGTTCTTTATTGAACACAGGCCTACTGCCAGCTGGTGTGGTTCTAATGTATGTTCTCATGTGTGGTTGGTGTTTATTGTTCTTTATTGAACACAGGCCTACTGCCAGCTGGTGTGGTTCTAATGTATGTTCTCACGTGTGGTTGGTGTTTATTGTTCTTTATTGAACACAGGCCTACTACCAGCTGGTGTGGTTCTAATGTATGTTCTCATGTGTGGTTGGTGTTTATTGTTCTTTATTGAACACAGGCCTACTGCTAGCTGGGTTTCCCTTCACCCTGATCTGAGCTTGTCTGCCGTCAGACTTTAGCTATGAATGTGAAGTGAATCTCTGTTGATCCGCTCCTCCGTGCAGGTGTGTGCCGTGCGATCTGTTCACTACAGATCAATGTGCGTCGTAACCAGGTGTTCCTCGTCCGGCCCGGACACAGCCTGGAGGTGCCGTGTCCGGTCTCTTTCTGTCCCAATGAAAAGCCCGCCGTCTTCTGGAACAAAACTACAACGAGACAGTCTGCAGGACATGGAGACAGGACCACTCCCGCCTTTCAGACCCGATGGGACAACCTGACGGAGGCATCCGGTGTGTTCTACCTGGTCTTCACCCGCCTGCTCAACAACGACTCTGGGGTGTACCACTGTGGAACCATGTTCCGGAAAGGACATTTCATCAACATAACTGTTACAGGTGAGTGGAGACTGTTCTGTCTGTCTCACACACACACACACACACACACACACACACACACACACACACACACACACACACACACACACACACACACACACACACACACACACACACAATCATCCATTGTAATTGTACAATTGAAAGTAAAAAGGTACTATACTCCCTCCATACATATATATACAGCATATATACACAGCGATTGGTTGAGAGCCATCATGAGGCATATTGATGAAGCTGTGAAATGAGAAGTAAGATGTCTGGTGACCAGGAAGTGAAAAACATCCCCCATGAGTTGCTTGTTGTGAGTTTTGGTGGATGTGTGCCTTCGTGTTGCAACCCTTTCTGTTCCTCTCCTGCTTACGTGGTTCATAAAACCTGTATCACAACGACCTACCTCTCTATAGTTTACATATTTATTAATAAGATACCTGTTAATGTGTACACATTTTTACTGTACCTGCCATATATATGTTAATCTACAACTGTTGATAGAACTGCATATCCCTGCTCCTGTATATACATTTATATATGCCATATATTTATATATGCTCACTTGTATATAAATTGACATTTATATATATTTATCCTGCTTTCAATTACTGCACACCCCTGTTAAATACTTACTTACCTGTATATATATATATATATATACCTCATATCCCACTTAATACCTAGTAGACAACTTTTAACAACTGTAAACTGTACATTATATATTACCATGCACTTTACTGCAACATTTGCACTCTGGTTAGATGCTAAATTATTTTCGCTATACTGTACTTGTGCTGTGAAATGACAATACATTAGAATCTAATCTAATATTTGGTCAGTTGAGCCTCCTGGATGTTTACCCTCTGTAGGCTTTGAGTATCAATCACAGCATGCTGTGTTTAGATTACTTTTGTTATTTCTTATTTGTTTTAGTTTTTTTGGTCTTAATCCTGGGTGGGGGTTCTCTCCAAGAAGCTGAATGCTCTTCGGAGACAGGACTCTACCCCATGGCTTTGATCCCGTGGCAATGCAGCAGTTTGAGGTTTATGTCGGGTCCACTGTCTCTGTAGTGGTCCACACAGACCCCATTAGGAGACATGGAGGCATGGCATCCATGGCTGCCTTCAACAGGTCAACGGTTTGAATCCCCTGTCCCCCAGTCCCCTGTCCCCCGTCCCCCCTGTCCCCTGTCCCCTGTCCCCTGTCCCCTGTCCCCTGTCCCCTGTCCCCTGTCCCCTGTCCCCTGTCCCCTGTCCCCTGTCCCCAGTCCCCTGTCCAACTCCCGAGGCTAACGCTTAAAGATGTTGTGAGATGTCCAGAGCGTTTGTGTGTCAGGAGGGGCCCTGTGACCAGCCACTGAGCCTGGCATCATTGTGTTTTGGCGTTTGTTTATTAGTGTATTTTACGTACTCTGGGCCCCAGCATTCTGTTCATGCTGTAGCCCACAACATGTTCTCTTGTTTGTACATTTTGATTGATTCATTTTGTTGCTTTTTACAGAAAGCCCCGAGGTCACAACGGTGATGTTTGATCAAGGAGACAACGGTATATTATACTCGTACATTACACTACTTTACTAAAGTATTTACTTTAGTACATTTAACAGGTACAGTGGATTGTACATTACACTACTTTACTAAAGTATTTACTTTAGTACATTTAACAGGTACAGTGGATTGTACATTACACTACTTTACTAAAGTATTTACTTTAGTACATTTACCAGGTATGTTGGCTCCTACATTACACTACTTTACTATAGTATTACTATACTATTACTAGACATGGAGGCATGGCATCCATGGCTGCCTTCAACAGGTCAACAGTTTGAGTCCCCTGTCCCCTGTCCCCTGTCCCCTGTCCCCTGTCCCCTGTCCCCTGTCCAACTCCCGAGGCTAACGCTTAAAGATGTTACGATCACATCTCCAACCACATAAAGGGTAAGGACGATGTGATTGTAATCCAGAGCGTTTGTGTGTCAGGAGGGGCCCTGTGACCAGCCACTGAGCCTGGCATCATTGTGTTTTGGTGTTTGTTTATTAGTGTATTTTACGTACTCTGGGCCCCAGCATTCTGTTCATGCTGTAGCCCACAACATGTTCTCTTGTTTGTACATTTTGATTGATTCATTTAGTTGGTTTTTACAGAAAGCCCCGAGGTCACAACGGTGATGTTTGATCAAGGAGACAACGGTACGTTTTACTCCTACATTACACTACTTTACTAAAGTATTTACTTTAGTACATTTAACAGGTACAGTGGATTGTACATTATATTACTTTACTGAAGTATTTACTTTAGTACATTTAACAGGTACAGTGGCTTGTACATTACACTACTTTACTATAGTATTTACTTTAGTACATTTACCAGGTACAGTGGCTTGTACATTACATTGCTTTACTAAAGCATTTACTTTAGTACATTTACCAGGTAGGGTGGCTAAAGGAGACAATGGTACATTTTACTCCTACATTACACTACTTTACTAAAGTATTTACTTTAGCACATTTAACAGGTACAGTGGCTTGTACATTACACTACTTTACTAAAGTATTTACTTTAGTAAATTTAAGAGGTACAGTACAAGTATTCACTTTAGTACATTTAACAGGTACAGTGGCTCCTACATTACACTACTTTACTATAGTATTCACTTTAGTACATTTACCAGGTAAAGTGGCTTGTACATCACAATAGTACATCTACAACAGTACAATAATGTTAGTGCTGAAGTGTATTATTATTATTATTATTATTTCTCTCAGTACAATAGCAGCATGGTAGTATTTCCTCAGTGTGTTCTTTCCAGCTACGGGTGCAGAGCCCTCCGGTGGGGCGACTCTGAGAACCTGCCTCTGGGCCTCGGGGGTCGTCCTGTGTGTTGTCGGGACCATCGTTATACCAGTTGTGTCCATGAAGAGGTGCCCAGGTCAGACTCCTCAGACACACGGCATTGTGTCGATACCACGTTCAACTTTATACTGATGATACACTCTTTTCTGCATGCAGGACACCGCAGAACAACCCCAGCATGTCTGGTAAGAGCAGATTCTCTTCTGCCACAATGGGATGAAGGACAGACTGTAACTTTAGCTGTGATAAAGGACAGACTGTAGCTGTGATAAAGGACAGGCTGTAGCTGTGATAAAGGACAGACTGTAGCTGTGATAAAGGACAGACTGTAGCTGTGATAAAGGACAGGCTGTAGCTGTGATAAAGGACAGACTGTAGCTGTGATAAAGGACAGGCTGTAGCTGTGATAAGGGACAGGCTGTAGCTGTGATAAAGGACAGACTGTAGCTGTGATAAAGGACAGGCTGTAGCTGTGATAAAGGACAGGCTGTAGCTGTGATAAAGGACAGACTGTAGCTGTGATAAGGGACAGACTGTAGCTGTGATAAAGGACAGACTGTAGCTGTGATAAGGGACAGACTGTAGCTGTGATAAAGGACAGACTGTAGCTGTGATAAAGGACAGACTGTAACTTTGATAAAGGACAGGCTGTAGCTGTGATAAGGGACAGGCTGTAACTGTGATAAAGGACCGACTGTAGCTGTGATAAAGGACAGATTGATGACTCATCATCAATCATCTCACCCTGGAAAAGCCCCAGCATCCCGTCCAGAAACCCTCCACCGCCAGCCGGACATCTCGGAATGACCGTCTCTATGGCCACAGAGGGGAGGAAGAGGAAGGGGAGGAGGACGAAGAGGAAGTGTCTGATTGGTACGCGACCCTGAATCACGAGTCGCTGGCCGCCACTTCCGGCGTGCGCCATGGCAGTGACGGGTCGACGGTGGTGTACGCGGCCGTTGCACACAGGAGCAAGCAAAGTGTTTAGACTAGATAACACAATGACTAGATAACACATTGACTAGATAACACATTGACTAGATAACACATTCACCTGATAACACAATTACTAGATAACACATTGACTAGAGAACACATTGACCTGATAACATATTGACTAGATAACACAATGACTAGATAACACATTGACTAGATAACACATTGACTAGATAACACATTGACTAGATAACACATTCACCTGATAACACAATTACTAGATAACACATTGACTAGATAACATATTGACCTGATAACACATTGACTAGATAACACATTGACTAGATAACATATTGACTAGATAACACATTGACTAGATAACACATTGACTAGATAACACATTCACCTGATAACACAATTACTAGATAACACATTGACTAGATAACATATTGACCTGATAACACATTGACTAGATAACACATTGACTAGATAACATATTGACTAGATAACATATGGACCTGATAACACATTGACTATATAACACATTGACCTGATAACACATTGACTAGATAACACATCCACTAGATTACACATTGACTAGATAACACATTGACTAGATAACACATCGACTAGATAACATATCCACTAGGTAACACATTGACTAGATAACACATCCACAAGGTAACACATTGACTATATAACACATCCACTAGGTAACACATCCACGAGGTAACACATTGACTAGATAACATATCCACTAGATAACATATCCACTAGGTAACACATCCACTAGGTAACACATTGACTAGATAACATATCCACTAGATAACATATCCACTAGATAACATATCCACTAGATAACATATCCACTAGATAACATATCGACCTTAAAATCAATTTCAAGTGTTGTACCAGTAGGTTAATGTGGGGCCAGGCTGCCTGTCCCTTTAAGAGAGAGGGGGGCGTGGCCTGTGTGTGTGTGTGTGTGTGGGAGCGCGAGGTGAAGGAGCGAGCGTCGGTGTCTGTGTGGAAGTGAACGGGAGTAGGAGCAATGGACTGATCAGTGATCAATAAATCAACCTTCTTGTTGGTATAACCCCTGCCTGTCTGTTCATTTAAGTGGGTTCTTGAACCCGAAGCCTGTGCTTCGGCCCTGGATGAATATCCCCTGTGTTCCTCGACTACGGTCTGGGAGCTGGGAGTCAGGAAGGATCAACAGTAGTGACACAAAGTGTCTGCTAAACGACTGTAATCTAATGTAATGTAGTGACACAAAGTGTCTGCTAAATGACTGTAATCTAATGTAATGTAGTGACACAAAGTGTCTGCTAAACGACTGTAATCTAATCTAATGTAGTGACACAAAGTGTCTGCTGTAATGTAATGTAGTTACCAGTGGCGGCTGGCCCATAGGGGGCGCTGGGGCGCCGCCCCCCCCCCAAACCACACGCACAAAAAAAATAATATATATATACATATATATATGTATATATATATATAAATTGTCAATATGTGTGTGGAATGCACCCAGAAATATGTGTAAAATATGATTTTAAAATAATTTGTGCAACATAATATGCTTTTCCTAGTACACATATGCCTAGTACACTGCAGCCTTAAGGGCGCATTTGTATGACGATGCTGCTGGGGCGCTTTTCAAATCGCCCCACGGAGGCGGGTCTCTGTAGCAGTTTAGCCAATTGCTGATTCAAGATATAAACGAGTGACATAAAATGTAGCCAATCAGCGTCCTCAAAACGTCTTCCCGTGGGAAGACGTTATTTGTGTGCGTCACAGTGTACTACTAGGAAACACACAGACACACACACACACACACACAGAGACGCAGACGCACACTCACACACAGACACACACACACACACACAAATATATGTCAGTGTTTTTTGTCAGTGTGTGCCGATATATACCGTATTGACCCGAATATAAGACGGGGTTTTTTTCCTAGAAAAAAATCAAAAAAAGAGGGGTCGTCTTATAATCGGGGTTTAGACTTTTCGATGTACCGTAATTGCACATGTAACTGCGCAACAACAGATCGCGCCAAACGAGTGTTCCGAGACATCGCGCGACACTTAAAGTAACTCAAAGTCTTAAAGTAACAGTACATAAAAACAGTTACCTGGAGAGTTAGAAATGGAGACACAGCGACCAACTTGAAAAAAGTGCCTCAAAAGTAGGGCAAGTTAATAAACAGAAGAGACGAAGTTACGATGCCAATTTTAAGATAATGGTGATAAACGAAGCAGAGACATCAAACACCTGTCATTGCGACGCAGGACAAGCCCAGCGCCTGCCCTCAGACTCCAGAGAGAAGCTACTGTCTTATCAGCGATATGTGATCAAGTTAAGGAAGAAGCACTCATACCCCCTTGATCAGATGGGCAATGTGGATCAAACGCCTGGCCTGTGTATTTTGACATGCCAACTGTCACTGTGCATAAGAAAGGCGACAAATCAGTGATCTACTGATCTACTGGAAACGAGAAGAGCCGAGTAACGGTCATGTTAACGCGCCTCGCAGATGGGACACAACTTCCCCCGTACGTGGGGGATTATGGTAGGTGCCCAGGCAAAGGGCTGGATGGAGACGGAGCTTGTGGTGGACTGGCTCAAGGTGGTGTGGGGCAGACGGCGTGGGGGACTCAGAAAGCAGAGGAACATGTTGATTCTGGATGCTTTCCGTGGACACTTGACTGAGCCAGTCAAAACCTAGTCACCTAGTGATCATACCGGGCGGAATGACAAGCCAGCTGCAGGTGTTGGATGTGGTCGTTAACAAACCATTCAAGGTTAATCTGCGCAAGAGATCCACAGAGTGGCTCCTGGCTGCTAATCACGCACTGACACCGTCTGGAAAAATCCAAAAGCCTGCAGTACGTTTGCTCTGTGAATGGATCTTGCAAGCATGGGCTGACGTTTCCCCAGAAAGCATTAATGGGTTTAAGAAATGCTGCGTATCAAATGCCATGGATGGCAGCGAGGATGACGTGATGTGGGAGGAGACGGGGAAGCAGACACCGTGAGTGACGATAGCGGGAGTGAGAGGAACAACCAGCGATGTAGAAGACGAGCTGAATGAGAAGACGTGATGTGACCAATAGACTGATGTTCTGTTTCATTGCTCTACTATTTGATTGCACTACTGTTTTATTGCACTACTGTTTCATTGCAATCTATCTAGCCTGTTTTGTTTTTGTTTGTCAAGTTAGGCAAATTTTAACACAATGTGTGATGTGTGTTATCATTATTTTCCAAAAAAAAGATTTTCTTTATAAAAAAAAGATTTGGTCTTCAAAAAAAATAAATATATTTTTTTTCCAAAAATGAGTCTTGAAAAAGAGGGGTCGTCTTACAATCGGGGTCGTCTTATATTCGGGTCAATACGGTATATATTTTTGTTGAGTGATTGATATAAACAAGCAGGTATATATATATATATATAAATTGGGTGTCGCGATTGTGAAGTCAAACGGGGGGGGGGGGGGGGGGGTGTCACGATCGTGAAGTCCAACGGGGGGGGGGGGGGGTATAGCTGGCAAAATGGTATAGCCCCCCCTGGTGAAAAATGCACCAGCCGCCACTGGTAGTTACACAAAGTGTCTTGTGCTTTAAACGTGGTGGTGTTACATGGCCGCATTATGCCCTCACTAACGTAACCCCATCCACCACCAACCGTCACCGAGCGCCCCCCCCTTCCTCCGTCACCATGTGTGTGTGAGTGAGACCTGAACCCACCAGAACTCAGTGGTTTAAATTAACAAGTAGATAGCTTAAAGTACATAGCTTAAAGTACATAGCTTAAAGTAGATAGCTCACCAAAACAAACGTAAACAGAGGCGCTTTTAAAGGTGTTGTTTTTTTAAAAAGTTTTAGTATAGTTTTTTTTGTCATTTTGTATAGTATTCGTTATAGAGTTATGAAATATAAAGTGTTCTATATTTAGTATTCATGATAGTGTCTGTACGTGTCCGTGTTGTTTGAGTGTCCATAGGGTCGTCGTCACTGGGGGAATGTTTTAAGCGGAACATTTTTTCATACACACATTTTTTGTATGTGCGTGTGTGTGCGCACGTGTGCGCGATACATTCGCTTTGAATGTATCGCGCGTGCATACACACGCACGCACACTCACTTATCACCATGACCATAAGGTTATATAGGTACTTTATTTATCGTAATTTAACATACGCCATTGTAATTGTACAATTTAGTAAGTAAAAAGTACTATCCTCCCTCAATACATATTTACACATAGCATACAATATATATGCAAAGTATATATATATATATATATATATATATATATATATATATATATATATATATGTGTGTGTGTGTATATATATATATGTATATATATATTATATATATATATATATATATGTATATATACACACACACACACACATATACATAGTGACAAGTGGCGTCACTGTGTGGTACGGCAACACCACTGCACAGGACAAGAAAGCCATCCAGAGGGTCGTGAGGACGGCAGAAAAGATCATCTTGGTGTGCACTTCCATGCATTGAGGAGATCTTAGGACCAGATGTCGGAAGAAGGCCATGTCCATCATAAAGGACTGCAACCACCCTGGGCACCGTCTCTTCTCCCCCTACCGTCCGTACAAGGACTAGCAGGTTCAAGGATAGTTTTTATCCACAGGCAATGTGCCAACTGAACTGATAGGAGTGCTGCCACTATCATAACATTGTCATTAACATTACACTTTCATACTTTGATATTCATCACTTATTACAGTTTCTGCACTGTATTCATGATGCTGATGCACTACTGACACTTTAAAATGCTTTAAAATGCTTTTTGCACAATATAACACATGTACATACATATCATCCATCAATCACTTTATTGTTCTTGGAGGAGCAAATTAACCTTGAGAGGTTGCAAAATGGCAGAAAGGCTAAGCTAAATAAAGCTAGCAAATTAAGAACAAATCTAAAATATTTGAACATGCTGAGGTTCGAAATGCTCTTCATGGTTACATTGAATTGTGTGTTGAAACAAGGTCTATGCATGACACTTTGATGGGTGTGTTGCCACATGATGAAAGGGAACAACATGAAACATGGTTTAAAGCCAACATGTTGTTCAATGATGAATTGATTGCCAAAACCAAGGTGTGGGTTTGTCAAACTGAGGAGACTGGTGATAATAATGATGAAATCAATCCTCATGACAGTGTTTGTAATGTTGGTCAGTGTTCAAACTAAAGTATCAGCAGTACAAGGTCAAGTTCAACTTCATCTGCACAAATTATAGCAGCAGCAGAAAAGTTTAGCTGAGAGGCGGAGCTGGAGGAACAGGAGCTGCAGTTAAAGAGGAGAAAGGAACAGCTTAACTTGGAAACTGAGCTAGCTGTATCTACTGCTAGGCTAGCCTTTTTACAGGGTTCACATGTCCAACGTTCCTCTCTAACACCAACAAAGATGGACAAGGGACCAAAGCAAGCTGAAAGGCAGTTTGCATTCAAGGAAGATGCTTGTATACTAAATCAACATCAGTATCTGGCA
>JANIIK010000926.1:0-21775 GCA_027704905.1 Muraenolepis orangiensis | reverse complement strand
GGACTGCATGGACTGATCAGTGATCAATACATCAACCTTCTTGTTGGTATAACCCCTGCCTGTCTGTTCATTTAAGTGGGTTCTTGAACCCGAAGCCTGTGCTTCGGCCCTGGATGAATATCCCCTGTGTTCCTCGACTACGGTCTGGGAGCTGGGAGTCAGGAAGGATCAACAGTAGTGACACAAAGTGTCTGCTAAACGACTGTAATGTAATGTAATGTAGTGACACAAAGTGTCTGCTAAATGACTGTAATCTAATGTAATGTAGTGACACAAAGTGTCTGCCAAATGACTGTAATCTAATGTAATGTAGTTACACAAAGTGTCTGCTAAATGACTGTAATCTAATGTACTGTAGTGACACAAAGTGTGCTAAATGACTGTAATCTAATGTACTGTAGTGACACAAAGTGTGCTAAATGACTGTAATGTAATGTAGCTACAGAAAGTGTCTGCTAAATGACTGTAATCTAATGTAATGTAGTTACACAAAGTGTCTGCTAAATGACTGTAATCTAATGTAATGTAGTGACACAAAGTGTCTGCTAAATGACTGTAATGTAATGTAGTTACACAAAGTGTCTGCTAAATGACTGTAATCTAATGTAATGTAGTTACACAAAGTGTCTGCTAAATGACTATAATCTAATGTAATGTAGTAACACTAAGTGTCTGCTAAATGACTGTAATGTAATGTAGTTACACAAAGTGTCTTGTGCTTTAAACGTGGTGGTGTTACATGGCCGCATTATGCCCTCACTAACGTAACCCCATCCACCACCAACCGTCACCATGTGTGTGTGAGTGAGACCTGAACCCACCAGAACTCAGTGGTTTAAATCACAAGTAGATAGCTTAAAGTAGATAGCTTAAAGTAGATAGCTTAAAGTAGATAGCTTAAAGTAGATAGCTTAAAGTAGATAGCTCACCAAAACAAACGTAAACAGAGGCGCTTTTTGGGTGTTTTTATTTTTTTTTGTAGTTTTAGTATAGTTTTTTTATAGTCATTTTGTATAGTATTCGTTATAGAGTTATGAAATATAAAGTGTTCTATATATAGTATTCATGATAGTGTCTGTACGTGTCCGTGTTGTTTGAGTGTCCATAGGGTCGTCATCACTGGGGAAATGTTTTAAGTGGAAGGGAACAGCCGGCTGATATCACGTGGTTTTTTTTGTGTGTTGTGTGTGCGCGCGTGTGCGCGATACATTCGCATTGAATGTATCGCGCACGCGCGCGCGCATACACACGCACACACACGCACACACGCACACACACACACACACGCACACACACGGGAGTATGGCGCCGTACGAGATGGCTGCCGTGTCGCGAGCTCCCGCACGACGACGCAGTTAGGCTTAGAGATAGCTTCCACAGTCAGGCCATCAGGCTGCTGAACAAGGGCGTATAACATATAACAATGTATATTTTATTACATTGATTTATATATATATATTGCTCTTTTCTGTGCTGATTTTTGCATTTTATAAATTGCATTTTTATTTTTATTTTATATTCCTATTGTATTTTTTATTCTATTTTTTATCTATTTTTATCTATTTTTATTTTATCTTATTTTATAACTGCTGTCTGTCGTCGGGTATTGCACACAAGAATTTCACATCACTGCTTTATACTAAACTGTAAACTGTGAAGTGACAATAAACTTGACTTGACTTGACTTGACTTGACACACACACACACACACACACACACACACACACACACACACACACACACACACACACACACACACACACACACACACACACACACACACACACACACACACTTATCACCATGACCATAAGGTTATATAGGTACTTTATTTATCCTAATTTAACATACACCATTGTAATTGTACAATTTAGTAAAAAGTACTATCCTCCCTCAATACATATTTACATATAGCATACAATATATATGCACAGTATATATATATATGTGTGTGTGTGTGTATATATATATACATATATATATATATATATATATATATATATATATATATATATATATATATAATATATAATATATATAATATATATAATATATTATATATATATTGTATATATTATATATATATATATATATATATATATATATATATATATATATATATATATATATATATGTATATATACTAGGGATGGGACGATCACGTTTTTTTGCCACCGATCACCGATCACCGATCACAGCTCTAGCGGTCTACAGTGTATTGCTGCTATAGCAGTCTATTATAGCAGGGGTTCCCAAACGCCGGGCCGCGGACCGGTACCGGGCCGTGGAGGTGTTACTGCCGGGCGGCGAAACAGCTGTGTGTTTATCATCATATTTGACTTAAATAATTTGAGTATAGGTGAACGGCGGGCGGTATAATCTATATATAGAGATGATATATATAGTATAATCTATATATATAGATTATATATATATATTTTTTTCATGTATCTGCCGGTCCGTGGCACAAAAAAGGGTGGGAACCCCTGTATTATAGAACAGTTTCATCCATCATGCATTCCTGGGGTTCTCGATCTCCACGGTCAGTTTAACAAACTCGCCATGCTGCGCTGGGTGATGGGTTTTCAGGTGTCTTATTAAATTTGTCGTGTTGAAATTTTTTACCTTGCTTCCTCCACGAGATATTTTCTCTTTGCACACATTACAGATGGCAAATGTTACATCTGTATCACACACTTTGAAGAAACTCCACACTGCAGACACCGCTGACATGTTGAGGCAGGGCGAGTATCACTCTGTTTAGAAAAGAGGCGGGGCCCCACGTGTTTTACTCGCTGGTAAAGAGATGAGCTCACGTGTTTCTCACGTGCAGGATCGGCTATGAAATCGGCAACATTAAAGCAAGATCGGCATTCTCCGATTGCGCATTTTTTTTCAAAATCGGCCGATAATGATCGGAAGCCGATCGATCGTCCCACCTCTAATATATACACACACACACACATATACATAGTGACAAGTGGCGTCACTGTGTGGTACGGCAACACCACTGCACAGGACAAGAAAGCCATCCAGAGGGTCGTGAGAACGGCAGAAAAGATCATCGTGTGTGCACTTCCATGCATTGAGGAGATCTTAGGACCAGATGTCGGAAGAAGGCCATGTCCATCATAAAGGACCTCAACCACCCTGGGCACCGTCTCTTCTCCCCCTACCGTCCGTACAAGGACTAGCAGGTTCAAGGATAGTTTTTATCCACAGGCAATGTGCCAACTGAACTGATAGGAGTGCTGCCACTATCATAACACTGTCATTAACATTACACTTTCATACTTTGATATTCATCACTTATTACAGTTTCTGCACTGTATTCATGATGCTGATGCACTACTGACACTTTAAAATGCTTTAAAATGCTTTTTGCACAATATAACATATGTACATATCATCCATCAATCACTTTATTGTTCTTGGAGGAGCAAATTAACCGTGAGAGGTTGCAAAATGGCAGAAAGGCTAAGCTAAATAAAGCTAGCAAATTAAGAACAAATCTAAAATATTTGAACATGCTGAGGTTCGAAATGCTCTTCATGGTTACATTGAATTGTGTGTTGAAACAAGGTCTATGCATGACACTTTGATGGGTGTGTTGCCACATGATGAAAGGGAACGACATGAAACATGGTTTAAAGCCAACATGTTGTTCAATGATGAATTGATTGCCAAAACCAAGGTGTGGGTTTGTCAAACTGAGGAGACTGGTGATAATAATGATGAAATCAATCCTCATGACAGTGTTTGTAATGTTGGTCAGTGTTCAAGTTCAACTTCATCTGCACAAATTATAGCAGCAGCAGAAAAGTTTAGCTGAGAGGCGCAGCTGGAGGAACAGGAGCTGCAGTTAAAGAGGAGAAAGGAACATCTTGACTTGGAAACTGAGCTAGCTGTATCTACTGCTACGCTAGCATTTTTACAGGGTTCACATGTCCAACGTTCCTCTCTAACACCAACAAAGATGGACAAGGGACCAAAGCAAGCTGAAAGGCAGTTTGCATTCAAGGAAGATGCTTGTATACTAAATCAACATCAGTATCTGGCAACATCACATGGGTTGACAACTGGTGAATCAACTGCTTGGGGAAATCAACAGGGAAATCACCATCAGCAAGTCAATCAAATTCCACCTGAAGGTTTATTCACGATAATGCAAAAGCAAAATGAATTAACAGCTGCACTTCAGCAACGTTTACTGTCTCTACCAGCAAGTATAATTTCATTGTGTTGATGGAGACCTGTTTCAGTACAAAGCTTTCATTAAAGACTTTGAGCAAGGAGTGGAAACCAAAGCCAGCAAAGCCGACTGCTTGTCCTAGTTCAACAGTTCACAAAGGGACCGCCACTGGAACTGGTTCGTAGCTGCCAGCACATGGCTCCAGAACGGGGCTACATTGTGGCAAAGGGTCTCTTGCAAGAACATTTTGGGAATGAGTACAAGATCGCTGCTGCATACATAGGAAAGGCTCTAGCTTGGCCGACAATAACCAAGGCAGAAGACATTAAAGCGCTACAAGCCTATGCTTTATTTCTGCGTGGATGTGCTAATGTGACAGAATAACTTCAGTACATGGAACAATGGAGAAACAAAGCTCATAACATCATGGAGGCCTCAAACAACAGAGCTCATTTCATTGACTTGGTCAAATTCATTGAGAGACATGTACGAGTCCTTTCTGATCCGATCTTTGGAGACATCGAGGATTTAGGACATAAATCAGCTGCTATAAGATCTTCAAACATGTTTCAGCCACAATCAAAGAACAGAATGAAAGGAAGTAGTTTTGCCACTACAGTATTCCCAATGAGTGAGGTCGGAATTAAAACGACAAGTAACTCAAAACCACAGGAGAGCTTGGTGTGTCATTGTTGTGATCACAACACTCACCTTTTGGACAAATGTAAGCAGTTCACAGAGACACAATTACATTTCTAAAGGAGAAAGGAATTAGCTTTGGATGCTTGTGTATTGGACACATAAGCCGGCACTGTAAACAACGCTTGATTTGTTCTACTAAACAAAACAAACAACTAAACTATTTTCTTTTGAAGACTATGGGACAGAAAAAGGTTGTTCCAGCTCACTCCTTATTTGGGGGGAGGTATCTGGTCTCAATAACTTTTAACCTCTTCCAGAAGTTTTCACACAGAAGCAAATGTCAGTAACCACACAAAACATTTCTACTGCAAAAAGTTCATATCCCCAGCATAAATGCCAATGACATTCCCAAGATATTGGAACCTTGGGAAATTGTCAAAAGTTGTGGAAATGGCCCCTAGGCTATAAGAAGAGTGTTTGGATGGGTCATCAATGGTCCTTTACATGGAAGCAGCAATGGCAGTGATGTTGACATGGAGCTTTGTTCTGTTGTGGTGAATAGGATTTATATTTCCAAATTGGAGCTCATGCTTAACAGTCAGTATAATCATGACTTTAATGAAAAGCCCTCAGAGGAAAAAGAGATGTCAAGGGAAGACCAAAAGTGTATGGAAATCATGAATACATCTGCAACACTACAGGACAACAGGTACAGCCTGAAGTTGCCCCATAAGACACCTGACATCCTTATTTCAAACAACTTTGCAGTGGCAAAGCAAAGGCTACTTGGATTGAGGAAAATATTTGTGGCAAACAGGATCACAACCATAGGAGAGGTTTCAAGACTGTGTCAATGGAAGCCTGTTGGAACCAAAGACCACCCAGCTGATGCTGCATCCAGAGGATTGAAGATCCCTGACTTTCTGAAGAGCCGCAGTTGGCTTGAGGGTCCCACGTTTCTTGTAAAGTCCAAAGAGGAGTGGTCTACATATTATGCCGGTCTTGTCATAGTGGATTTGGTTGACCAGTGAGTTAGAAAAGACACCTCAGTTAATATTATAGTCAATGAATAACTTGATGCAACAGACCAGCTCATGGCTTACTTCTCAGACTGGAAAAGGCTCAAAGTGTCAGTGGCCTGGTTTCTCAGGCCGAAGACAATTCTGTTGGAGTTGAGTCGTAAAAGAAAGGATTTGAATCCCTCTGCACAAGCTGGTCGAGTGAAAAGACTGAAACCCAAAGTCAACCCGGAGAGTCACATCTTGACACCTCAAGATCTCTTGGAAGCCGAGTTGGCTATAATACGCTATGGTCAGCAGCATAGGTTTAAGGATGAAATCACTTCTTCGACATCTGAAATAGGAACAGTGAACAGACAAAGTTCCATTTACAAGCTGGATCCGATTATGGAAGATGGACTACTAAGAGTTGGGGGCAGGCTAAGCAATGGAGCAATGCTTTTGGAGGTAAAACATCCACTGATCCTCTCCCTCTGTCCCTAGGGCACAGTGGTAGAAACCATACACTGTCTGCTTTGAGAAGAAAATATTGGATAACAAGTGCTAACTCTGCCATAAGGAAGATCATATCATCATGCCACTTTTGCAGACAATTGTTTCAATGGATGAGCTATGGAGCAAAAAATGGCAGATCTTCCAAGGAGAGAATTATTCCAGATCTCCCTCCATTCACCAGTGTTGGAGTGGATTGTTTTTTTTATGGACCTGTGGAAATCAGAAGGGGCAGAACCACTTGCAGGCGTTATGGAGTGATATTTACCTGCTCAACAAGTACAGCAGTTCACTTGGAGGCAGCACCCTCTCTGGACAATGACGCATGCATAAATGCTGTAAGGCGTTTCATCAGTAGAAGAGGTCAAGTTGTTCATAAGAGCTCAGACTCTAATTGTATGCATTGAATTGATACCTGTAGTACCAATTAGGATCCGGTATGTAGGAGACAATTTACACTGTGGGTATAAAAGTAGGAACCAATGTTTGGTGGTTTGAGGTTCCGCCGGAAGGCCACACCGTTTTTGAACACACCAAACACGGAGCACACATGGAGCACACACACAAACACGGGATTACAAACATTTGCATGAGTATAGTATTCTTAGGGTGTTGTGTTCTACAATGTCATACTGGGGAGGGAATGGGGAGGAAGCATTCCATTGTACTTGTTGCAAATGGCAAATACAATTTGTTGAATCTTGAATACATATTCAAACCTATATAAACATATCTACATATACATATTCAGTATATACATACATATACACACACTGTATATACATATATATACACTGGATATATATACATATATATATACACTGGATATATATACATATATACATATATATACACTGGATATATATATAGATACAAACAGACACACACACACACACACACACACACGTGTAGAAAAGGTCATCTGCTTCTGCTTTCTATCGAAAGCAGAAGCAGATGACAGAATCAGAACACCACCATGAGGAGGCTCTGCTCCCTGCCTCTCCTCAGCCTCACCACCATGAGGAGGCTCTGCTCCCTGCTCTTGCTCCTCAGCCTCACCACCATGAGGAGGCTCTGCTCCCTGCCTCTCCTCAGCCTCACCACCATGAGGAGGCTCTGCTCCCTGCCTCTCCTCAGCCTCACCACCATGAGGAGGCTCTGCTCCCTGCCTCTCCTCAGCCTCACCACCATGAGGAGGCTCTGCTCCCTGCCTCTCCTCAGCCTCACCACCATGAGGAGGCTCTGCTCCCTGCCTCTCCTCAGCCTCACCACCATGAGGAGGCTCTGCTCCCTGCCTCTCCTCAGCCTCACCACCATGAGGAGGCTCTGCTCCCTGCTCTTGCTCCTCAGCCTCACCACCGGCGGTAGGTCACAAACACGAGGACACAAGCTCCTGTTCCTTCAGTCTAATTCAGTTGAATTCAGTTCAGTTGAATTCAGTTCAGTTGAATGATTTTGGTTTCATTCTTTCAATGGAATTCTGATGAGTTTAATTCAGTTTGGTCAAATTCTGTTCAGTGGAATTTAGTTCTGTTGAATTATTTCGCTGAATTCTGTTACTTTAAACTCTGTTCTTCCTCGGTTCTTCCACACTTTTGCAGTTCAGTTTCACATAATGAAATGTAGTGCATGGCTGACCCCACCATCAGAGTGGATTGTTCTTCATTTAACACAGGCCTACTGCCAGCTGGTGTGGTTCTAATGTATGTTCTCATGTGTGGTTGGTGTTTATTGTTCTTTATTGAACACAGGCCTACTGCCAGCTGGTGTGGTTCTAATGTATGTTCTCACGTGTGGTTGGTGTTTATTGTTCTTTATTGAACACAGGCCTACTGCCAGCTGGTGTGGTTCTAATGTATGTTCTCACGTGTGGTTGGTGTTTATTGTTCTTTATTGAACACAGGCCTACTGCCAGCTGGTGTGGTTCTAATGTATGTTCTCATGTGTGGTTGGTGTTTATTGTTCTTTATTTAACACAGGCCTACTGCCAGCTGGTGTGGTTCTAATGTATGTTCTCATGTGTGGTTGGTGTTTATTGTTCTTTATTGAACACAGGCCTACTGCCAGCTGGTGTGGTTCTAATGTATGTTCTCATGTGTGGTTGGTGTTTATTGTTCTTTATTGAACACAGGCCTACTGCCAGCTGGTGTGGTTCTAATGTATGTTCTCATGTGTGGTTGGTGTTTATTGTTCTTTATTGAACACAGGCCTACTGCCAGCTGGTGTGGTTCTAATGTATGTTCTCATGTGTGGTTGGTGTTTATTGTTCTTTATTGAACACAGGCCTACTGCCAGCTGGTGTGGTTCTAATGTATGTTCTCATGTGTGGTTGGTGTTTATTGTTCTTTATTGAACACAGGCCTACTGCCAGCTGGTGTGGTTCTAATGTATGTTCTCATGTGTGGTTGGTGTTTATTGTTCTTTATTGAACACAGGCCTACTACCAGCTGGTGTGGTTCTAATGTATGTTCTCATGTGTGGTTGGTGTTTATTGTTCTTTATTGAACACAGGCCTACTACCAGCTGGTGTGGTTCTAATGTATGTTCTCATGTGTGGTTGGTGTTTATTGTTCTTTATTGAACACAGGCCTACTACCAGCTGGGTTTCCCTTCACCCTGATCTGAGCTTGTCTGCCGTCAGACTTTAGCTATGAATGTGAAGTGAATCTCTGTTGATCCGCTCCTCCGTGCAGGTGTGTGCAGTGCCATCTGTTCACTACAGATCAATGTGCGTCGTAACCAGGTGTTCCTCGTCCGGCCCGGACACAGCCTGGAGGTGCCGTGTCCGGTCTCTTTCTGTCCCAATGAAAAGCCCGCCGTCTTCTGGAACAAAACTACAACGAGACAGTCTGAAGGACAGGGAGACAGGGCCACTCCCGCCTTTCAGACCCGATGGGACAACCTGACGGAGGCATCCGGTGTGTTCTACCTGGTCTTCACCCGCCTGCTCAACAACGACTCTGGGGAGTACCACTGTGAAACCAAGTTCCGGAAAGGACATTTCATCAGCATCACTGTTACAGGTAATGGGAGACTGTTCTCTCACACACACACACACACACACACACACACACACACACACACACACACACACACACAATCATCCATTGTAATTGTACAATTGAAAGTAAAAAGGTACTATACTCCCTCCATACATATATATACAGCATATATACACAGCGATTGGTTGAGAGCCATCATGAGGCATATTGATGAAGCTGTGAGATGAGAAGTAAGATGTCTGGTGACCAGGAAGTGAAAAACATCCCCCATGAGTTGCTTGTTGTGAGTTTTGGTGGATGTGTGCCTTCTTGTTGCAACCCTTTCTGTTCCTCTCCTGCTTACGTGGTTCATAAAACCTGTATCACAACTACCTACCTCTCTATAGTTTACATATTTATTAATAAGATACCTGTTAATGTGTACACATTTTTACTGTACCTGCCATATATATGTTAATCTACAACTGTTGATAGAACTGCATATCCCTACTCCTGTATATACATTTATATATGCCATATATTTATATATGCTCACTTGTATATAAATTTACATTTATATATATTTATCCTGCTTTCAATAACTGCATACCCCTGTTAAATACTTACTTACCTGTATATATATATATACCTATTATTTTTATGGTCATATCCCATTTAATATCTAGTAGACAACTTTTAACAACTGTAAACTGTACATTATATATTACCATGCACTTTACTGCAACATTTGCACTCTGGTTAGATGCTAAATTATTTTCGCTGTACTGTACTTGTGCTGTGAAATGACAATACATTAGAATCTAATCTAATCTAATATTGGGTCAGTTGAGCCTCCTGGATGTTTACCCTCTGTAGGCTTTGAGTATCAATCACAGCATGCTGTGTTTAGATTACTTTTGTTATTTCTTATTTGTTTTAGTTTTTTTGGTCTTAATCCTGGGTGGGGGTTCTCTCCAAGAAGCTGAATGCTCTTCGGAGACAGGACTCTACCCCATGGCTTTGATCCCGTGGCATTGCAGCAGTTTGAGGTTTATGTCGGGTCCACTGTCTCTCCTGCAGTGGTCCACACAGACCCCATTAGGAGACATGGAGGCATGGCATCCATGGCTGCCTTCAACAGGTCAACGGTTTGAATCCCCTGTACCCTGTCCCCTGTCCCCTGTCCCCTGTACCCTGTCCCCTGTCCCCTGTCCCCTGTCCCCTGTCCCCTGTCCCCTGTCCAACTCCCGAGGCTAACGCTTAAAGATGTTACGCTCACATCTCCAACCACATAAAGGGTAAGGACGATGTGATTGTCATCCAGAGCGTTTGTGTGTCAGGAGGGGCCCTGTGACCAGCCACTGAGCCTGGCATCATTGTGTTTTGGCGTTTGTTTATTAGTGTATTTTACGTACTCTGGGCCCCAGCATTCTGTTCATGCTGTAGCCCACAACATTTTCTCTTGTTTGTACATTTTGATTGATTCATTTTGCTGGTTTTTACAAAAAGCCCCGAGGTCACAACGGTGATGTTTGATCAAGGAGACAACGGTACATTTTACTCCTACATTACACTACTTTACTAAAGTATTTACTTTAGTACATTTACCAGGTACAGTGGCTCCTACATTACACTACTTTACTATAGTATTCACTTTAGTATTCACTAAAGTGTATTCATATTTTATGTTCGCGTACCTCAGTGTTATGCTATTGTCTGCTTCAACAAATGTAAGTGTAAGTCGCTTTGGATAAAAGCGTCTGCCAAATGCCCTAAATGTAAAATGTAAATGTAGTACATTTACCAGGTAAAGTGGCTTGTACAATAGTACATCTACAACAGTACAATAATATTTTTGCTGTAGTGTTTGTATTATTATTATTATTATTATTATTATTATTAATATTATTATTATTATTATTATTATTATTATTATTATTATTATTATTATTATTCTCTCAGTACAATAGCAGCATGGTAGTATTTCCTCAGTGTGTTCTTTCCATCTACGGGTGCAGAGCCCTCCGGTGGGGCGACTCTGAGAACCTACCTCTGGGCCTCGGGGGTCGTCCTGTGTGTTGTCGGGACCATCGTTCTACCAGTTGTGTCCATGAAGAGGTGCCCAGGTCAGACTCCTCAGACACACGGCATTGTGTCGATACCATGTTCAACTTTATACTGATGATACACTCTTTTCTGCATGCAGGACACCGCAGAACAACCCCAGCATGTCTGGTAAGAGCAGATTCTCTTCTGCCACAATGGGATGAAGGACAGACTGTAACTTTAGCTGTGATAAAGGACAGATTGTAGCTGTGATAAAGGACAGGCTGTAGCTGTGATAAGGGACAGGCTGTAGCTGTGATAAAGGACAGGCTGTAGCTGTGATAAGGGACAGGCTGTAGCTGTGATAAAGGACAGACTGTAGCTGTGATAAAGGACAGGCTGTAGCTGTGATAAAGGACAGACTGTAGCTGTGATAAAGGACAGGCTGTAGCTGTGATAAAGGACAGACTGTAGCTGTGATAAAGGACAGGCTGTAGCTGTGATAAGGGACAGGCTGTAGCTGTGATAAAGGACAGACTGTAGCTGTGATAAAGGACAGGCTGTAGCTGTGATAAAGGACAGACTGTAGCTGTGATAAAGGACAGGCTGTAGCTGTGATAAAGGACAGATTGATGACTCATCATCAATCATCTCACCCTAAAAGCCCCAGCATCCCGGCCAGAAACCCTCCACCGCCAGCCGGACATCTCGGAATGACCGTCTCTATGGCCGCAGAGGGGAGGAAGAGGAAGGGGAGGAGGACGAAGAGGAAGTGTCTGATTGGTACGCGACCCTGAATCACGAGTCGCTGGCCGCCACTTCCGGCGTGCGCCATGGCAGTGACGGGTTGACGGTGGTGTACGTGGCCGTTGCGCACATGAGCAAGCAAAGTGTTTAGCTGACTAGCTGTCTTGTCAGCTGACTAATGAGCCCAGATAACACATCAACTAGATAACACATTGACTAGATAACACATTGACTAGATAACATATTGACTAGATAACACATTGACTAGATAACACATTGACTAGATAACACAATGACTAGATAACACATTGACTAGATAACACATTGACTAGATAACATATTGACTAGATAGATCGCACGGGGGGCGCCAGGCCTCAGATGATTTGAGGCCTAATATCATATTTCGATTTTTTTTTTTTAAAGTTTTTTAAAGTTTTTTTACATATAATTGTAACGCAATACATGATTGTCGCTAAAAGCCTTGTCTCTACATTACAATAAAATATAGACATTTATTGATTAATTAATTTTAATAAAAATTCTACAAATTAATCTGATACTCCTCCGATTCGCGCCAACATTGACGTTACTGTGTCAGCTTCTGTAGTAGTAACAGTTTGCTGTTACTGTTACTTGATATGCAGAATTAAGAGACACCAACAGACCATGCACCCAGAAACGGTCGGGCGTGATCGGGACTTTTTCATAAAGAAACAACAGTTTGTTAGGGCTGGCAGCGATGTACAGAAGGCCACCTGCACTTTTAATAGCAAAGGCAAAGAAACCGCACAACATTGGCGAGCAGCTCATTAAGCCAGCTTGCATTAAAATGGTTGAGAAACTGTGCGGCCCGCAGGTGGCGGAGAAGCTAAAAACGGTACCACTGTCAAACAATACGGTGAAAGACAGAATTGACAAGATGGCAAGTAACTGCGAGCTGCAGCTGCTCGAAAAGCTTGGAAAGGGGCCATTTGCCATACAACTTGATGAAACTACAACTGTAGCAGACGAGGCTGTGCTCATCGTTTATGTGCAATATATCGATGGGGAAGATTTGAAGCAGGACATTCTTATGTCAGTCAACCTTACCACTACCACCCGGGGTGAGGACATTTTTACTGCAGTGGATTCTTTTTATTAGGCATAGTCTATTATTTTGAAGTGTCCTGTTCTTCGAAATTTTAAATAAATATGATGCATACAATTGCAAGTTAGTAGCTAATAAAGGCATAAAAAGACAGAAATGTATCATTTTTTCTTTAATAGAAATGTTTCTTCTGCGCGTAAGGTGTCGGTTTCAGTTGGATTATTTGTCACAGTTGCTCCGATCAAATCGGTATCCTCCATTTTGTAGATTATTTACAACTTTTGAATCCACATAAACACATCGGCAAAATCCGGCTTACTTTGAGTATGTGTTTTAAACAGTTTAATCTCTTTGCGAATTGTTTCCACTTGCGCCGTCCTTTAATTTATTCATACAGCGGGCATCCAAATGAAATAATCCCGAGTCCAATACCCATCAAAGTCACTCCAATAGTGCTCCTTAATTACACTTTCATCCTCCTTTAACGAAATACTTTACATTCATCCAGTTTGTGACAGTAGTTGTAGCATTTTTGAGACTTTGAAACTCAAATTAACGCTGTTGCCTTGGCAACAGCGGCAATTAAAGTTCAAATTCCGGGGGGGGGGGGCAAATTCCAACAGGAGTCATTTGGGGGGGCTCTGGGTGAAAAAGGTTGGGAACCCCTGATTTAGCAGACACTTTGTGTAACTACATTACATTAGATTACAGTCATTTAGCAGACACTTTCTGTAGCTACATTACATTACAGTCATTTAGCACACTTTGTGTCACTACAGTACATTAGATTACAGTCATTTAGCAGACACTTTGTGTAACTACATTACATTAGATTACAGTCATTTAGCAGACACTTTGTGTCACTACATTACATTAGATTACAGTCATTTAGCAGACACTTTGTGTCACTACTGTTGATCCTTCCTGACTCCCAGCTCCCAGACCGTAGTCGAGGAACACAGGGGATATTCATCCAGGGCCGAAGCACAGGCTTCGGGTTCAAGAACCCACTTAAATGAACAGACAGGCAGGGGTTATACCAACAAGAAGGTTGATGTATTGATCACTGATCAGTCCATTGCTCCTACTCCCGTTCACTTCCACACACACACCGACGCTCGCTCCTTCACCTCGCGCTCCCACACACACTAGTGATGTGTCGGTCGCGAACTCTTTTTAGTGAACGACGGGAGCCGGCTCGCACCCGCGAACGAGCCGTTATTTAATTTTTTTACGTTTGCTCCGCGTACATGCAGTGACTGAATGTCACTGTCATGACTGCATGTCATGCTGTGCATCACGTGAGGATCAGTGGCGTAGCGGAGGCCCCCGCAGACCCCGCGGTGCGGGGGAGCCCCGGAGTTTAGGAGGCCCCCACCCCCAGGGCCCCCCCCTCCATGTTAAGTTGCTAGGCACCACGGCTTGACTGGCCATCTGGCATACCTGCCGGGCCGGACCACCACCCTACCATCGGATTTCACGATCGCATCTTTTGTAAACAGTATAGGTCAGTAGGAACTCATGTGTACACTGTTGTACGGTGTTGTCGCGATCGTGAAGTCCAACGGGGGGGGGGGGGGGGGGCTGCAGTGTACTAGGCATATGTGTACTCGGAAAAGCATATTATGTTGCGCAAATTATTTTAAAATCATATTTTACACATATTTCTGGGTGCATTCCATATTTTAAGCACACACATATTGACAATTTCTATATATATATTTTTTATTATTTTTATTTTTTTATATTTTGTTTGTGCGTGTGGTTTAGGGGGGGCGGCGCCCCATCGCCCCCTATGGGCCAGCCGCCACTGCTGATAGCTGAACAGAGGGAGGGGTGACACACGGTGAAGTGTCAGTTTGCGCGCAAATAAGATGAGTGAAAGTAGGAAAAGAAGCAGCATTTGGCTGCATTTTAACAATTGTGCAAACACTAAGGCAGAATGCAGAATTTGCAACATGAAGCTCTCATATAGAGCAGGGTCCACAAACCACCTCCACAGGCACTTGAGAACTGTGCATCCAACAGTTCAGTTGGATGAAAAAAGGCAGGTCAGACTGCCTGCTTCTGCCAGTGGTCTACTCCACCTGTTGCTGCTGCAGCTACAGGATCTACCCCCCATGCATCAGGTACCCAAAAACCAACAGCTACACAGACCTCAATAAGACAATTTATATGCAATGAATGGCAATGGCAATGAATGACCCCAGCTAGACAGAACATAGTGGATGAAGAATTGGCCAAAATGATTGCAAGTGATTTCCAACCATTTTCCATTGTGGAGGACAAGGGATTCCGAAGCTTCACACAGGCTCTCAATCCAATGTATGTTCCTCCAAGCAGGAAAACACTCTCAAAAAACCATTCCGAGACTGTATGATAGAGAACGTGCTTCACTGCAGGCCAGGGTTAAGGAAGCTACTGCAGTTTGCCTTACCACTGATTGCTGGACATCAAGAACCACCACCTCTTTCATGTAAATAAAGGGTATATGTGGTAAAATAGAAGAGCCGTTTGGGAGCCGAAAGAGCCGGCTCTTCTTGGTGAGCCGAGCCAAATGAGCCGGCTCACTCAAAAGAGCCGGAATTCCCATCACTAACACACACACACACACACACACAGGCCACGCCCCCCTCTCTCTTAAAGGGACAGGCAGCCTGGCCCCACATTAACCTACTGGTACAACACTTGAAATTGATTTTAAGGTCGATATGTTATCTAGTGGATATGTTATCTAGTGGATATGTTATCTAGTGGATATGTTATCTAGTGGATATGTTATCTAGTGGATATTTTATCTAGTGGATATGTTATCTAGTCAATGTGTTACCTAGTGGATGTGTTACCTAGTGGATATGTTATCTAGTGGATATGTTATCTAGTCAATGTGTTACCTAGTGGATGTGTTACCTAGTGGATGTGTTATCTAGTCAATGTGTTACCTAGTGGATGTGTTACCTAGTGGATGTGTTATCTAGTCAATGTGTTACCTAGTGGATATGTTATCTAGTCGATGTGTTATCTAGTCAATGTGTTATCTAGTCAATGTGTTATCTAGTGGATGTGTTATCTAGTCAATGTGTTATCTAGTTAATGTGTTATCTAGTCAATGTGTTATCTAGTCAATGTGTTATCTATTGGACATGTTATCTAGTCAATGTGTTATCTAGTCAATGTGTTATCTAGTCAATGTGTTATCTAGTCATTGTGTTATCTAGTCAATGTGTTATCTAGTCATTGTGTTATCTAGTCAATGTGTTATCTAGTCATTGTGTTATCTAGTCAATGTGTTATCTAGTCAATGTGTTATCCAAGGGGGGTGCGCCCCCCAGGTTGGGAACCACTGATCTAGTGGATATGTTATCTAGTGGATGTGTCATCTAGTGGATGTGTTATCTAGTGGATATGTTATCTAGTGGATGTGTCATCTAGTGGATGTGTTATCTAGTCCAGGGGTTTCCAACCTTTTTTGTAACACGGACCGGCAGATACATGAAAAAAATCTCGCAGACCGGTTGTCAATTTTTTTCAGAGTTTTTAATATTTACTCACCAGCAGGTGGCAACAGAGGCTAATTGTATGTAAATACAGAAAATAGCAGAACAACATGCATCCAAAACATATGAACAAAGTTTAAAACCAGGATACAATTAAAAAATATATATATGAATGCTTAACAAATATGACTTAAACGACGGGAGCCGTTTAAGTGAACGGCTCCCGTCGTTCACTTAAAAGAGCCGACTCTTTGAGCCGGCTCCTTCGCGACCGACACATCACTAGCGCGTAGTCTCTTTAGCAGCGCGTGCAACTGAAAGTCTCTCGTTATGCCGCCGATATATATTTAATCTATATATATAGATTATACCGCCCATATATACCGCTATATAATCTATATATATAGATTATACTATATATATAATCTCTATATATAGATTATACCGCCCGCCATTCACCTATACTCAAATTATTTGAGTCAAATATGATGATGAACACGCTGTGAAACGCTGTTTCGCGGCCCGGCAGTAACACCTCCACGGCCCGGTACCGGTCCGCGGCCCGGCGGTTGGGAACCCCTGATCTAGTCAATGTGTTATCTAGTCAATGTGTTATCTAGTGGATGTGTTATCTGGTCAATGTGTTATCTAGGCAATGTGTTATCTAGTCAATGTGTTATCTAGTCAATGTGTTATCTAGTGGATGTGTTATCTAGTCAATGTGTTATCTAGTCAATGTATTATTAGGTCGATGTGTTATCTAGTCATTGTGTTATCTAGTCAATGTGTTATCTAGTCAATGTGTTATTAGGTCAATATGTTATCTAGTCAATATGTTATCTAGTCAATGTGTTATCTAGTCAATGTGTTATCTAGTCAATGTGTTATCTAGTCAATGTGTTATCTATTGGATATGTTATCTAGTGGATGTGTTATCTAGTCAATGTGTTATCTAGTGGATGTGTTATCTAGTGGATGTGTTATCTAGTCAATGTGTTATCTAGTCAATGTGTTATCTAGTCATTGTGTTATCTAGTGGATGTGTTATCTAGTCATTGTGTTATCTAGTCAATGTGTTATCTAATCAATGTGTTATCTAGTGGATGTGTTATCTAGTCAATGTGTTATCTAGTCAATGTGTTATCTAGTGGATGTGTTATCTAGTCAATGTGTTATCAGGTCAATGTGTTATATAGTCAATGTGTTATCTAGTCATTGTGTTATCTAGTCAATGTGTTATCTAGTCAATGTGTTATCAGGTCCATATGTTATCTAGTCAATATGTTATCTAGTCAATGTGTTATCTAGTCAATGTGTTATCTAGTCATTGTGTTATCTAGTCAATGTGTTATCTAGTCAATGTGTTATCAGGTCGATATGTTATCTAGTCAATATGTTATCTAGTCAATGTGTTATCTAGTCAATGTGTTATCTAGTTGATGTGTTATTTGGGCTCATTAGTCAGCTGACAAGACAGCTAGTCAGCTAAACACTTTGCTTGCTCCTGTGCGCAACGGCCGCGTACACCACCGTCGACCCGTCACTGCCATGGCGCACGCCGGAAGTGGCGGCCAGCGACTCGTGATTCAGGGTCGCGTACCAATCAGACACTTCCTCTTCGTCCTCCTCCCCTTCCTCTTCCTCCCCTCTGCGGCCATAGAGACTGTCATTCCGAGATGTCCGGCTGGTGGTGGAGGGTTTCTGGCCGGGATGCTGGGGCTTTTCCAGGGTGAGATCATTGATGATGAGTCATCAATCTGTCCTTTATCACAGCTACAGCCTGTCCCATATCACAGTTACAGCCTGTCCCTTATCACAGCTACAGTCGGTCCTTTATCACAGTTATAGCCTGTCCCTTATCAAAGTTACAGTCTGTCCTTTATCACAGCTACAGTCTGTCCTTTATCACAGCTACAGTCTGTCCTTTATCACAGCTACAGTTTGTCCTTTATCACAGCTACAGTTTGTCCCTTATCACAGCTACTGTCTGTCCTTTATCACAGCTACAGCCTGTTCTTTATCACAGCTACAGTCTGTCCTTTTTCACAGCTACAGCCTGTCCCTTATCACAGCTACAGCCTGTCCTTTATCACAGCTACAGTCTGTCCCTTATCACAGCTACAGCCTGTCCTTTATCACAGCTACAGTCTGTCCTTTATCACAGCTACAGCCTGTCCCTTATCACAGCTACAGCCTGTCCTTTATCACAGCTACAGTCTGTCCTTTATCACAGCTAAAGTTACAGTCTGTCCTTCATCCCATTGTGGCAGAAGAGAATCTGCTCTTACCAGACATGCTGGGGTTGTTCTGCGGTGTCCTGCATGCAGAAAAGAGTGTATCATCAGTATAAAGTTGAACGTGGTATCGACACAATAACGTGTGTCTGAGGAGTCTGACCTGGGCACCTCTTCATGGACACAACTGGTATAACGATGGTCCCAACAACACACAGGATGACCCCCGAGGCCCAGAGGTAGGTTTTCAGAGTCGCCCCACCGGAGGGCTCTGCACCCGTAGCTGGAAAGAACACACTGAGGAAATACTACCATGCTGCTATTGTACTGAGAGAAATAATAATAATAATAATAATAATAATAATACAAACACTACAGCACTAACATTATTGTACTGTTGTAGATGTACTATTGTGATGTACAAGCCACTTTACCTGGTAAATGTACTAAAGTGAATACTATAGTAAAGTAGTGTAATGTAGGAGCCACTGTACCTGTTAAATGTAATAAAGTAAATACTTGTACTGTACCTCTTAAATTTACTAAAGTAAATACTTTAGTAAAGTAGTGTAATGTACAAGCCACTGTACCTGTTAAATGTACTAAAGTAAATACTTTAGTAAAGAAGTGTAATGTACAAGCCAATGTATGTGATAAACGTACTAAAGTAAATACTTTAGTAAAGTAGTGTAATGTATAAGCCACTGTATGTGTTAAACGTACTAAAGTAAATACTTTAGTAAAGTAGTGTAATGTACAAGCCACTGTACCTGTTAAATGTGCTAAAGTAAATACTTTAGTAAAGTAGTGTAATGTAGGAGTATAATGTACCGTTGTCTCCTTGATCAAACATCACCGTTGTGACCTCGGGTCTTTCTGAAAAAAGCAACATAATCAATCAATCAAAATGTACAAACAAGAGAACATGTTGTGGGCTACAGCATGAACAGAATGCTGGGGCCCAGAGTACGTAAAATACACTAATAAACAAACACCAAAACACAATGATGCCAGGCTCAGTGGCTGGTCACAGGGCCCCTCCTGACACACAAACGCTCTGGATGACAATCACATCGTCTTTACCCTTTATGTGGTTGGAGATGTGAGCGTAACATCTTTAAGCGTTAGCCTCGGGAGTTGGACAGGGGACTGGGGACAGGGGACAGGGGACAGGGGACAGGGGACAGGGGACAGGGGACAGGGGACAGGGGACAGGGGACAGGGGACAGGGGACAGGGGACTGGGGGACAGGGGATTCAAACTGTTGACCTGTTGAAGGCAGCCATGGATGCCATGCCTCCATGTCTAGTAATAGTATAGTAATACTATAGTAAAGTAGTGTAATGTAGGAGCCAACATACCTGGTAAATGTACTGAAGTGAATACTGTAGTAAAGTAGTGTAATGTACAAGCCACCCTACCTGGTAAATGTACTAAAGTAAATACTTTAGTAAAGTAGTGTAATGTACAATCCACTGTACCTGTTAAATGTACTAAAGTAAATACTTTAGTAAAGTAGTGTAATGTACAATCCACTGTACCTGTTAAATGTACTAAAGTAAATACTATAATAAAGTAGTGTAATGTACGAGTATAATATACCGTTGTCTCCTTGATCAAACATCACCGTTGTGACCTCGGGGCTTTCTGTAAAAACCAGCAAAATGAATCAATCAAAATGTACAAAGAGAAAATGTTATGGCTCCAGCATGAACAGAATGCTGGGGCCCAGAGTACGTAAAATACACTAATAAACAAACACCAAAACACAATGATGCCAGGCTCAGTGGCTGGTCACAGGGCCCCTCCTGACACACAAACGCTCTGGACATCTCACAACATCTTTAAGCGTTAGCCTCGGGAGTTGGACAGGGGACAGGGGACAGGGGACAGGGGACAGGGGACAGGGGACAGGGGACAGGGGACAGGGGACAGGGGACAGGGGACAGGGGACAGGGGGGACGGGGGACAGGGGACTGGGGGACAGGGGATTCAAACCGTTGACCTGTTGAAGGCAGCCATGGATGCCATGCCTCCATGTCTCCTAATGGGGTCTGTGTGGACCACTACAGAGACAGTGGACCCGACATAAACCTCAAACTGCTGCATTGCCACGGGATCAAAGCCATGGGGTAGAGTCCTGTCTCCGAAGAGCATTCAGCTTCTTGGAGAGAACCCCCACCCAGGATTAAGACCAAAAAAACTAAAACAAATAAGAAATAACAAAAGTAATCTAAACACAGCATGCTGTGATTGATACTCAAAGCCTACAGAGGGTAAACATCCAGGAGGCTCAACTGACCAAATATTAGATTAGATTCTAATGTATTGTCATTTCACAGCACAAGTACAGTATAGCGAAAATAATTTAGCATCTAACCAGAGTGCAAATGTTGCAGTAAAGTGCATGGTAATATATAATGTACAGTTTACAGTTGTTAAAAGTTGTCTACTAGGTATTAAGTGGGATATGAGGTATATATATATATATATATACAGGTAAGTAAGTATTTAACAGGGGTGTGCAGTAATTGAAAGCAGGATAAATATATATAAATGTCAATTTATATACAAGTGAGCATATATAAATATATGGCATATATAAATGTATATACAGGAGCAGGGATATGCAGTTCTATCAACAGTTGTAGATTAACATATATATGGCAGGTACAGTAAAAACGTGTACACATTAACAGGTATCTTATTAATAAATATGTAAACTATAGAGAGGTAGGTAGTTGTGATACAGGTTTTATGAACCATGTAAGCAGGAGAGGAACAGAAAGGGTTGCAACAAGAAGGCACACATCCACCAAAACTCACAACAAGCAACTC